>JACAFY010017716.1:0-13982 GCA_015252635.1 Dictyostelium capitatum | reverse complement strand
TATTCACATACATTGGGTATATTGGATTTATTTGGACAAGAAAGTTCACAATTGAATGGATATGAACAATTTTCAATAAATTTCTTAGAGGAACAATTACAACAAATTTATTTATCATCAGTGTTGAAAAAGGAACAAAAAGAATACGTTCAAGAAAGAATTCAATGGACTTCACCAATTACATTTAAAGATAATGAAGATTCAGTTGAAATCATGGAAAAGATTATCAGTTTGTTGGATCAAGAATCAAAAAATATTTCATCATCTGATCAAATATTTTTAGAAAAACTTCAAAATTTTCTTAGTCGTCACAAGTTGTTTGGAAAGAAACAAAATAAATTTGGAATTGAACATTATTTTGGTCAATATTATTATGATGTACGTGGTTTCATTGTAAAGAATAGAGATGAAATATTACAACGTACAAGTGTAATCTATAAAAATTCAATTACAAAATTTTTATTTTCAAGGGATGGTATATTTAATCAAGGTGCAACACCATCTGAATTAAATCAAACATTTGCAAATAATACAGCTAAAAAATCACCATTATCAATTATTAAAGTATTAGCAACTGGTTCAAGAAATAGTATTACCAACACTGGTGGTAGTACAACATTATCAACACCAACTCCATCAACATCATCATCATATTCAAGTTCAATTGTAAATAGTTTTAATAATAATTGTGATTATCATTTCATTAGATGTATTAAACCAAATTCAAAGAAAACTCATTCAACATTTGATGTTAAATCTGTAAACGAACAAATTAAATCATTATGTTTATTGGAAACAACTAGAATTCAAAGATTTGGTTATACAATTCATTATAATAACAAAATATTTTTTGATAGATTTTCATTCTTTTTTCAAAATCAACGTGCAAACTTTATAAATCTATTTGAAAAATTAAAAGAAAACGATATAAACATTGATTCAATTTTGCAACCACCAATTCAAGTTGGTAATAGTAAAATATTTTTACGTTTTGCTTTGGGTACTCTATTGGAAAGTGAATTACAAAAACGTCGTGTTTCATGTGCATTTACAATTCAAAGTACTTGGAGAATGTATTTAACTAGAAAAAGATTCTTTCAAATGAAATCTGCTATTGTCATTATTCAAAAACATACTAGACGTTGGTTAGTTCAAAAAAGATATCAATCAATTAAACAAGCTACTCTAATACTTGAATCATTTTCACGTATGGTAATTGTTAGAGCTCCATATCTTCGTAAAAAACAATCAACAATTGCACTTCAAACTTATTTACGTTCATTATTATCAAAACAATATTTAAATCAATGTTTTAATTTATCAAATCAACAACAACAACAACAACAACAACAACAACAACAACAACAACAACAACAACAACAACAAAATGATGATGAATCATTGACAACAACATCAACAACAACAACAACAACAATATTACAATATCCATCAATTCCAACATCATTATTAATTCAAATTTCACCACCTGCAACACCACCTGCTTCACCATTATCATTCTTTACACCACAAAATAATAATATACATCATCATCACCATCATACAAGTGGTAATGTTAATAAAAGAGATAAAGTTGTTAAATTTGCACAAGATATATTAAGTGCAAGTGGAGTTGGTGGAAGTAATACAGCATCACCAATATTATCACCATCTTCAACTGATCAATCATCTTCTGATGGTTCACCAATTGTTTCACCATCAATTTCACCAAGAGGTAAAGAAGATACAACTAGAAAATATTATTCAACATTTTCAAGTAATAATTTAAATTATACTGGTTCAATGAATATACCTCATAATCATCGTAATAACAATAACAATAATAATAACAACAACAATGATAATACCAATGTAATAGTAACAACACCAACTTCAATTACAAATACACCACCAATTTCAACTTCTGGAAGTAGTTCAAGAACATTTGGATTTATTACAGGTGGTGCTAAATCAATTGTATCAACTATAACAGGTGCACCAAAATCACCAAGAAATACAGGTGAAAATTATATTAAACCATCATCATCATCAAAGAATATTGATAACAATAATTTACCATCAACTCCAACTGGTAGTTCAACAATTTCATCACCAACAATTAATAATCAAACAAGTAATAATACCACCAATAATGTATCATCAACATCAATTTCATTACCATCAATTTCATCATCAGTTTCATCAAATTATAATAATAATATGAATAATCAACAAAGATATTCATTGAATTTAAGTAGAAGAAAGAGTTCAAGTCAATTTAATTTAAATCATAACAATAAGGCAACATCATCATTGAATCAAGATAAAGATGAACCAATATCACCAGGTAGAGGTAATTCATTTAATAATGGAATTGGTGGTACAGTACCACCATCACCAAGATCACCTAGAAATCAAAATAAAGCAAGTCCATCATTTATTTATTTTCCATCAACTGCACCATCTGTAGTTAATAAGGTATTTTCAGGATCAAGTAATACATCAACTGGTGTATCAAGTGGATTAACACCATCAGGTAGTAATACAATTAATGGTGGTATTGGTAGTGGTGTATTAACTGGATCATCATTAACCAAAGCAGGTACATCAACACCATCAGGTTCAAGTAAAGCAGGTTTATTAATTACAACACCAGGTTATTCATCATCATTAAAACAAGAACAAGGTGGTATACCACAATTACCAATTTATAAACCAAGTTATGTTTCATTCCTCAAGAAAGAATCATTACCATCAGTACCATCACCACGTAGAAGAAGTAAATCCATATTGATTAAACAAAATGATACTGAAGAATTTTCAATGTTGGAATATGCTAAAGTAAACTTTGAATTAAAATCACGTAAATCATTAATTAGAAAGAAACAAGTAACTCATGAATCACTGGTAACCTATGGAAAGAAATTATATTATCCATTACATAGATTTGATCAAGGTATTGATCCAACTAGTGGTGTTGCAACTACATTATCATTGAATGATGTTGGTAATTTGGAAAAGATTGCACTTGAAGTATTTTCTCATATACTTCAATATATGGGTGATATAGAAAGAAAGAAACCACCAAATCAAATTTGTGTATTTATAGTTCGTCAAGGTTTAAATTATCCAGAATTACGTGATGAAATTTATTGTCAAATCATTAAACAACTAACTGGTCATCCAGGTAAACGTGAACATAGAATTCGTGGTTGGGAATTAATGTCATTATGTTGTGGTTCATTTTCACCAAAACCACGTTTATTGAAATACGTTTCCAATTATTTATACGCTGCAAAACAATCAATTGATGACGATGGATTTGCAACAATTTGTTTTTATCGTTTAGATGCAATCACTCAATTGGGACCACGTTCATTACCACCAGTTGATACTGAAATTGAAGCAGTTCGTAAGAAAGTACCATTGAAAGTTCAATTTTTATTTCCAGATGATGTTGCAGAAGGTGTTGATATTGATTCAGCTACAACTTCAGGTGAAATTACTGATCGTTTAACTAAATTGGCAGGATTGAAATCAGATGCTTTCATATGGTCAGTTTTTGAAGTATTGAAAAATAAAGAACGTTCAGTTTCAAACAGTGAATACATATTGGATATAGTTAGTAAATGGGAAAATTATTATTTCAATTTAAATCATTATAATTCACATGTATCACAACAATCTGAAAATATACCATTGGAACCATTTCAATTTTATTTTAAAATTCAATTATTTTTAAAACCAGATAGACCACCAGGTGAATTTGAAATTGGTTTTCATTTTAATCAATTATTACGTTCAATTTCAAAAGGTCATTTACCAATAACAGAAAATGAAGTAATTAAATTATCTGCACTTCGTTTAACTTATGATATTGTTGATAATTCAAGTCCAAAATCATCATTGGAAATGTGGCAACGTTATATACCTCAAAATTATTTAACACTTTACAATGCAAAAGATTGGTGTGATCGTGTCCAATTGAAATATTTTGAATTTCTTCCATACTTTAATCAAATTCAATCGAAATTTAAAGATTTAGAACTATACAAATCTGAAATTAAAAATATAATAATCGCTTATCTAATGTCATTACCATTTTATGGTTCAACTATATTTTTTAATTGTGTCCAAGGTGTTTGGTCTGAAATTGAAACTGGTGCAATGGATGGTTTTAATGTTGTAGTTGATGTAAATGGTGTTCATATTGTTTTAAAAGATTCAATTCCTGGTCCTTTAATTAGTAATAATAGTAATAGTACATCGTCGATACCAACTTTACCAACAATTAGTGAAAAACCTTCATCTGTTATTTATACACCAAGAAATAATAATAGTGATCAACAAACTGTTGTATCTCCATTATCAACTTCAATTGATAATAATGTAGTATCAGATAATAATAATGTAATTTTAGCAACTTCAAATAATGTTGAAGATCAATCAACAACTGTAAATAATAATAACAACATTAATAATAGTAATGATAGTACATCTTTAGGTAGTAGTACTATTAATTCAAATGTAAATAATGAAAATAATAATAATAATAATAATACAACAAGTTCAGTCGACAATAATAGTAATGGTATAGTTGAAAATAAACCACAATTAAATGAAATAAAATCAATTGACAGTGGTAGCAACAACAATAATGGTGGTAGTGAAAGTAATAAATCAACAAATAGGTTAACAATTATAATTAATGAAAATAATCAAAAAGATGAAGTAGTTATGTTATCTGAACAAATTTCAACACCAACACCAACACCTCCACCACCTCCACCATCACAACCAATTCCAACACCAACATCTACACCAATTTTAATTCCAACTATATCTCAAACTCCTTCTACACCAACTGTTTTCAATAGTAGTAGCAGTAGTAATAGTACAAGTAATACACCAAAAGTATTTTCACCAAATAAACGTGCAAGTATTGTAGTTGGTCAACAACAACAACAACAATTATCAGGATTACCATTGATAAGTGCTATTAGTAGTTTATCATCATCATCAACGACAACAACATCAGGAATTGAAAATGATATTGAACCACCATCAGAATTTAGATATAATGATAATTTAATGGATGAAAGTAATTTACTATTGAAATCAATTGGTAGACCAAAGAAAACATTTAAATCATTGAAATCATTTCATTATTCAAAGATTTCAAATTGTGAAACAGATTCAGAAGCAAATTTAACAACGTTATCAATTGATCAAGAAGATTTATTAATTAATACACAACAATCAATTGAAATGGTATTATTGATTAATAGTTATATATTTCATTTATCATTGGAAGCTACAACTGGTATTGCAAATAAAGATTATTCTGCTCCAAATGGTTCATTTGCTTTTAAAGTTGGTAATTTAATTACTAGTATTGTTAGAGGTTCTGAAGGTTGGTGTACTGGTACTTGTGGTACTCAAACTGGTTCATTCCCATTGGAATTTTTAAATTTAATCATTGAAAAACGTACTCCATTACCACCAACTCCAAATATTATCATTCCACAATCAAATAATCAACAATTATTACAACAACAATTACAATCATCTCCATTGAATTCAAATAAATTGTATAATAAACAACAAAATAATATGGCAAATTATGAACAAGTTGTTGGTGGTAGTAATAGTAGTAGTGGTAATAACAGCACTAATGGTAGTAATTCACCAGGTAATGGTAGTAGTTCAAGAAGATCATCACAAGCACCACATAGAAATTCAGTTTCATCTGGTTCACCATCATCTAGTAGTAAATCACAAAGAAAACAAAGTAGTAGTAGTGGTAGTGGTGGTAATCATAGTAGTAACAACAATATTAACAACAATGGTAACAACAACAACAACAATTCATCAAATTCATCATCATCATCATCATCAAATAATAAGAATTCATCAGGTGAACCATTATTTATAACTAAATTTGTAGAAGGTGGATCAAAACATCCATTAATGACATATGCAGTAAATAGATTTAGATCATTAACAGCATTGAAATTAGGAGATGCACTTAAACATACATCAAGTCCACCAACAAACATATTAAATAATGATTTGAATTCAGAAGATCGTGAAATATTTTTAGATATAATGAAATACATGGGTGATTTTCCAAAGTTTCCACGTGATCGTAAAACAAGATTACTTCAAAATGTTATTCAACGTGGTATAAATAAACCTGGTTTACGTGATGAAATTTATTTTTTCCTATGTCGTCAATTAACATACAATCAACAAACATCATCACCATCATTGGATAGTGCACGTAAAGGTATGGTACTATTTTCATTGTGTGCTGGTTGTTTCCCATCAACTGCTGAATTGTTTCCATATCTACGTGAATTTTTAACTCAAACTGAAAATATCTATTCACAATATTGTATAAAGAAATTGGAAAATACTTCTTTGAAAGGTCCACGTTTAATGGCACCAAGTAAAAAAGAAATATTATCAGTTAAAGAATTACGTCACATTGTTGTTAGAATTCATTTAGCAAATGGTCCAATTAGAACTGTTGAAGTTAATCCATCAACAACTGCATTGGAAGCATTACGTGTTTTAGTTGATATTCAAGATTTAATTTTCTGGAAAGAATTTGCAATTTTCAAAGAATGGGATGGTGTAGAAAAAAGTTTAAAAGAACATGATAAACTATGTGATGTATTAAAAGAATTTGAAGATAAAGAAAAGAAACAAAGAAAAAAGAATATTGGTTCTGGTAATTCAAATAACAACAACAACAACAACAACAACAACAGTATGATAATTAATCAAGATATTGATATTATTACAGGTAGATTTGTATTGTTAAGAAAGATTTGGATACCACATACTTCATATAGTATGAGTAATGGTATGTTGGAATTAATGTTTTATCAATATGTACACGATGTACTTGGTGGTCGTATACCAGGTCTTACAATTGAAGTTTCATTACAATTGGCTGCATTACAATTACAAGCACAAGAAGGTGATTATAATCCAGAAACACCGATCATATCTGAAGATACAGTTTATCTTTGTATTCCTGCTACATTGATTGCACGTAAAGAACTTTATGAATGGGTAGATGAAATTAATCAAGCTCATTCACTTCTTTCAAATCGTGATATTACACCGGAATTAGCGTTAACAAGTTACTTGGAACAATCATCTGGATTACCTTATGCTGGTTCAACTTGGTTTTGTATTAATACTAAACGTGGTGCACCAACTATAAACACTCAAATTTGGATTGGTATTAATCAAGGTTTTATCGTGTTTTTCAATGCATTGATGGAAAAAGAAATTGAACGTTTTGATCTTGATGAAGTCTCTGGTTTTACTTATCGTGATGATTCATTCTCTTTTCTCATTGGTGATTTAATTAATCCAACTCGTAAATTATTCTACACTACTCAAGGTGAAGATATAAATGAAATTTTTGAAACTTTTAAATCACTTCCAAAAGTTGATCTCTTAGAATTGGAAAGAAGAAAAGAAAGAAAAAGAGAAAGAAAAGAAAAAGAAAAAAGAAAAGCTTTAAAACAACAATTAAAAGATGAACAATTACAATTACAATTAAAACAACAACAACAATAAATAAATAATTAAACAAACAAATAAATAAATAAATAATTAATAATAAATAATAAATAATAAAAAATAATCAAATAAAAAAATAAAATAATAATAATTTAAAATATATATAACCTTTTGAGTATGTGTTTTTTTCTTTTAAATTTTTAAGATGATCATCACACACTCTATAATTGTGTGTGTGTGTTGTTAAAAATAGAATAACAATTTTAGTGTGTGTGTGAAATTATTAATTTTATAAATTTGTAAAAACTTTTTTTTTTTATTAATTATTGTTATTTTATGCATATATATATATAGAGATAGATATGAAATTATTATTTTTTATTATATTTTTAATTAATTATTTAAAATTAATTAATGGTTATTCAAATGGTTGTCATTGTATAATTGAAGATTATTGTAATCCAATTAATGTTGGTGATAGAAGAGAATTTATTGGATTTACATCAAATAATTCAAGTGGTAATTATATAAATTATGATTATAATTCAGTTACAACAATTGCAGTTCCATATAATGAAATAAATGAAATACCAAATGAATTAAATTGTTATGCACATGCTAGTTGGGTTAGAGTAGTATGGGTTGTAAATTACCCATCGGAACAATTAGATAATGAATTATATAAAATTAAATATTTAGATAAATTAATTAATGATACAATTATTCATTTTATGGATGGTATTATATTTGATACAGTAGAATATAATAATGATTTTATAAATTTAAATCAAATTCAAATTAATGGTTTTTACAATTTAGTTGAAACTACATATAGTAAATTAAAAGAATTAAATGAAAATTATCAAATTTCAGTAACTGTACCATTTAAACCAATAAACAGTGATAATTTTAATTATGTAAAAGTATCAAATATAACAGATTATTTAATTATTATGGATTATAATATATCAAGTAATGGCGGTGGTGGTGATTATGTTGGTTATGCAAATTCGCCAAATTATTTAGTTAAAAAAGGATATTTAGAGTATACAGAATCAATTGGTGTTGAGGGTTCAAAATTAGTATTAAATTATCCATGGTTTGGTTTAGATTTTACTTGTGATGTAATTAATAATTTAACAATTATAGAATGTCCAATTAGTAGTAAACCAACAATTATTTCATTTGGTGATATAATGAAATTATATGGGAATTATAATATATCTACCGGTGGATATCAATGGAATTTTAAAAGTCAATCACCATTTTTCAATTATTTAGATGATAAATTAGTTGTTCATCAAATTTGGTATGATGATCCAAAATCATTATCAATTAAAGTAATGTTAACAAATGGTTTAAAATCAAGAGGAATTGCTGTATTTAGTATGGATAATTTAGATTTCAATGATAAAATTACTTCATACTTTATGTATGATACAATGGCATTTATATTTATTTAAACAATCAAATGGTTTAAAATAAACAATAAATAACTTATTTAACACATGTATATGATTTATTTATTAATTTTAAAATGTTTTTATGTTTTGAATTATAGTTAACTATTTTTAAAATTGATTGATTTAAATGAATGTTTGAATTTAAAAATTCAATGTTTGTATTAAATACAAAAATATGTTTTAAATTTGGACTATTTGTTGAATTGTAAATGAATGGTGTTGGATTTGAATTACCAATGAATAAAGTAACTAAATTTGGGAATACATTATCAATATCAATTGGTTGGGTAAAATCTGAACTTAATGTTAATTGTTTTAAACCAATTGGAATATTTGTAGAATCTAATGGTTGATTAAATTTTGATTGAAATGAAAACTCTTCATAATTTACTCTATTTTTATTTTTAAAAAATGAAAGTGAAGTTAATGATTGTGGTAATAATTGAGGTATTATTGGTTTATCATAGCTACTTCCAAAATTAAGTATTGTCAAATTTGATGGTAATATATTCAATGGAATTTGTTGATAATATCTATTATTAAATGTGAATTTTGTAATGTTATTCCCAAATAATTTATAGTTTAATAAATTTAATTGTTCTGTAGAATTTGGTGGTGGATTAAATTTTTCAATAAATTTGAATTCTGTACTTGGAATTGATTGTATAAAATGTGGATATGTAAAATCTGAAATACATTTAATTGAAATAACAGAACTTGGAATATATTTTAAATGATTTGACCAATGTATTGATTGTCCAAGTGGATCTTTCAATTGTTTTTTATTTCTAAATTTGTAATCGGATGCATGTGTTGGAATAACTGTCAATTTTGTTAAATTGATACATTGTTTTAAAACTGGTTCAATTAATGTATCCATGTGATTTATATATGGTGAAAGTTTTAATTTTTTCAAAGATACAGGTAAAGAACCTTCAATTAAACAAGGTCGATTTGAATTTTTGAATGAGAAATTAAATAATAATTCTATAATATCATTGTCTGAGCGTGGTATATATCTATCATTTAAAAATGAAAGTTCTTCCAATGTTTCTGGTAAAACACCTGGTAAAAAAGTTGAAATATAAAGTTCTGATAATTTTAATACAACCAATGTTTTTGGTAAAGGATATTTAAATTCGTAAAGGTAATTTAAATTCAATATTTTTAAATTGGGTGGTAATGAATCTTTGCCAAGTGGTACTCCATTACTATTTAATGTTAAATCTGGGTAATTCTTTATATTTAAATTTGTTATTGATGATGGTAATGATTTTAAAAATGATTCTGAAGTACTGTGATAACAATTTAACTTTAATTTTGTAATACCATTTGGTAGTATACTACCAATGAAATTATTTTCCTTTTCTTCAATATTTCTACCAACAGATAATGTTTTTAGTGTATTTGGAAATGAATTATTTGTAAATTTAAATGTATAATCTCTAACTGAAACAAATGATATATTTTCAATTCCTTCTGGTATTGATCCATCAATTAATTCTGATCTATAAAATAATCTATTAAATATTAATTTTTTAACACCTTTGAAATCCAATTTATTGGAACCTTCAATTCCTAATGGTAAATTTAAATCAATGTGTTTTACAGTTCCCGAATAATCTTGATTAAATTGTAAACTTGTAACAGTTGATGGTATTGAATGTAATCTAATTCCATTAATATGATCTCCTGATAATCTTAATATTTCAATTGATGATGGTAATTTATATTCAAGATAATCATTTATCATTTCACCATTTAATTCACTACCAAATGTATTGTCATCACTAATACTACTTTTTGATGGTAATTCAATTTCAACATTTCTTAAATAATGTTTAAATTTATAATTATCCAATTCTAAAATTGATGAAAATTTGAATTTGTTATAATGATTTCTAAATTTTGAATAATGATCCATTATATAATTTCTAATTACCACGTTTCTCCATACTTTAAAAAATAAAATACTATTATCTATATCTTTTAATTGACTACCATCATTTGATATATTTGTTGTCTTTAAATATGATGATATTAAATGTTTTTTATTATTTCTAATAATATCCAATAACATAATTGGTTTTTTATTAATTTCTTTTGTATAGTTTGGATTAATACTCTCTATGAATTCTTTAAAATAGATATGTGTAAAATGATAAACATAATATTCTTGAAGATTCCCACTGCAACCATATTCTGATATTATAGGTTTAATAGAATCATATAAGAGTAATAATTGTTCATTGTTTAATCCATATTTAGTTGTTGAATGTTCAACTTGTTCAAATAATTCTCTTAATGATTTAAATGTTATATGTAATCCGTTATTTGATAAAATTCTTAAATTTTCAATAATCCATTCTTTTGAATATTCATTATTTGTTGGTCCTGATGTAATTAACCATAATACTAAACTTTCTTCCATATTTCTGTCTTTTTTTGAATGTATAAAAATTTGAAAAATAAAAATTCCAAAAAATGAAAAAAAATTATTTTTTATCTGGTGCTTTTAGTGTTTTTTTGAAATTTTGATTTCCTTTTTTTTTTTAATTTTTGCCAATGTCAACATATACAACAAAACAAAGAAATAGAATAGGATACACGTGTATAAACCTTCATTGAAATTTTATGAAATCAGGAGGATGGTTAGCTAAGAGTAAAGCTTTGGTTGAATAACGAGTTAATAATATTTTCAACTGGTTTAATTGACCCGCCAACTGAAATTAAATTATGTTATTTAACATTAACATTTTCACATTGATTGTTTTAATATTACAATAAACTCACATAATGTTTGAATAACATTCCTTATATTAACTTTTTTTCTTTATTTATGTTATTCTTTATAAAAAAATAAATGTTTTAAAATAAACAATTAATACCTGATGTTTTTAAAAATAATGGTTTTTAATAATTGAAAGAAATAAAGTTATATAAAAAAGGATTTTATTGAATGAAATTAAATTTAAAATTGAACGTTTTGATAGTTAACAGCGTTGCCCTTTATATATAAAATTAATAAATTATTATTTTTGTAATAGGATTTTAAAAAAAAAAATCCACAATCCACAATCCACAATCCACAATCCACAATCCACAATCCACAATCCACAATCAACAAACCACAATCCTCAACCACCCTACCACCCACTTTATCTTTTACAATCCACAACCCTCAATCCTCAATCCTCAACCACCCTACCACCCACTTTACTTTATATTAATATCAATTTTCTATTTGATTAATAATTTATTTACATTTAATCAATTTACTATTTATTTATTTATATTTAATTAATTAAATATGATTTGATCTCCATTTATATTTGAGTTACAATTTGAAATAATATTATTTCAGGTGTGTCATTAAAAAAAAATGTCAAGTGCTACAGTATAAAGATATTTATTAAATTAATTTTGGGGTTGCTGTGGAAGTTGTAGTTGTTGTAAAATTAATAATGGTGGTTGAGGTTTAAAGTTATCGAAACCAATACCCTTATCATAATTTCTATAATAATCATTATAGATTATATTTAGAATTGTTGTAAAAATAAAATCTATATATATTGAAAGTACAGCTAAATACCATTCAGAAGATTCCAAATAAACTCTACTGATATATTTTTCCATTAACACATGATTTCCTTTTTTTGAAAATACACAATGTTTTAATTGTTGATCAGTTCTAATGAATGATTTTTCTGAAACGTCTCTATTTATGTATCGTTTTGCAACACCATTACCACCAAATGTAATACAACTTATTTCATACCTATTATTTTCTTCAACTGATATACCAATTGCAATTTTAATAGGTAATGTAAACGTCGGAAAAGCTCTATTTTCATTTATTGAATATAATACAACTTCTTCCTTTAATACAGCTTCAAAATAATGTACATTTTTTTGTGGTGAAATAGCAATAAGTTTAATTAGAAATTTATCTCCAACCATTAAACAATGAACTCTTCTATAGAATATATTTTCAATAGATGTATTTCTTTTTACCAATGCTTTACTTGAATTACAAATACCAATTTCATAATGAGTTATGAATGCAGGTGATACAAAGAATATCAATAAACAGGGTACTCCAATAAGCATTTGCTTGCTATCTGAATTAAAAATACAATTTAATATCACTGTTATCAATGATAGCATCAATATTACCATTTTTATAAAAACTGGTATTCTTTTGGTACTATTTCTTGAAATGATATCTCTTTCTAAAATATATTCAATTGCTCTTCTAGCACAATCTTCTTTTGCCTTGTTTTTACTTTTAAAAATATCAGATGTAATTGTTATATATGGAGTTTACTCGATGCTAACCTTTAATAATGATAATAAAAAGTATTAATATGTGTATGTATGTGTTATTACTTTGATATAAAGTATACTAACCTTTATTTCATCATTTGGACAATAAATAAATTTATAACCTGTATTGTTTAGATTATATTTTTTAATCATTACATCATTTTGAAGAATTTTATTTAGTTGTTTATCATTATCTCTTTTCATTTTTACTAATTCACCAACATAAAACCATTGTTTAAATAATAATAAAAAAAATAATAGCTACACATAAAAAACTTAAAAAAATAGGTCATCTATATAATATATATAAAGAAAGTATTTATAAATTATCTAAATATATATTATTATTAATAAAAAAATTAAAATTTAAATTTGTTTTTTTTTTAAACCGTTATTTGCACAAACACAATTTGTTATAATTGAATTTAGAAATTCCTCATTGAGTATTTAATTGAATTTGAACAATGGAAAAAAAAAAGAATATATAACACATAAACAATATTCGCATAAATGTTTGGTAGCCTAAATGGTAAACTTTTTGATTTTTTTGATTTTTTTGATTTTTTTTTTTTTTTTTTTTTTTTGGTTTATATTTTTTTTAAAAAAACCCCGGAATATATTAATTTTTTTTTTTTTTTTTTTTGTTTTGGAAAT
>JACAFY010017706.1:0-34895 GCA_015252635.1 Dictyostelium capitatum | reverse complement strand
ATATATATTTTTACATTCATATATTTACACAAATAATAAAAATGGTTTTTTTTTTTTTTTTTTATTTGGGGGGGGTTTTTTTAAATAATTTTTTTTTTTTTTTTTTTTTTTTTTTTTTAATTTTTTTTTTTTTTATTTTAATTATTTTATTAATTTTTTTTTTTTTTTTATGATACTAAGTTTGGGGGTTTTTATGATACTAAGTTTGGGGGTTATATATTCTTTGATTTAATTATTTTCATTATCATAATTATAAATATCATATTCTTCATCAAATTCATCATGTTTTTTACCAGATGCACTACTTGTACTATTATCTGGTGCTGGTGGACAATCAATACAATTCATTGAGAATGGTTGAGATAACATATTAATTTGTGTTCCACATGTACATGCTTGAATACCACCTGTTGGGAATTGAATACATGTTGAATTTGCAAATGCATAAACACCATTATCGCTATAAATGTTATTGTGTATGTGGGTGTTAGTATAATTGAGATTATTGAGTAATGATGATGTATGATGTATGATTGTATTGTATTGTATGTTTAAACAACATACCAAGTGATAGCTTTTGGTACCCAAACATAACAATTTAAAGAAATTGAAGCTACAATTGTACATGCTGCTAATAAGAATATAAGATACTTGAATTTTGGATGTATTCTATCATCTTGATCTCTCCACCATCTAACTAATAAACCTAATGACACAAATATTAAAAGAATTGTTGCTACTAATACAAAATGTCTTGGATTTACTTTTATTCCAAAATATACACCAATTGCTACTGAAAACTGAGAGTTAAAAAATAATAATCATATGATGGTTAATCTTTTTGTTTGTATTGTTTACGATCTTTAATGTACATATAATTTATAAACTTTAACCTACTAATGAAAAACCTGCTACTATAATAGAAATTACAATTTGTGAGATGTGTGTCTATATGTGTGCGAAAAAAAAAAAATAAAATAAAAAAAATAAAATAAAAAAATTAAAGATATTAATAATTTAATATATGTGTGTGTATGATAATATCATCATAATATCAGATTTTTACACCCTGTTTTCTTTCACCAAATAATGGTTCATCCATATTTTATTATTTATTTATTTATTTATATATATATATATAATATATATACAGAAAAGTAGTGATGTAAGGAAATTGAAGAAATTGTTTGATATTTGTAAAAACTAGCTAGTTTGTCAAAGTTAACTATTGTAAACAACTCAAAAAAACAAAAAAAAAAAAAAAAAAAAAAAAAAAAGAAAAAAAAATAAATTAAAAAAAAAATAAAATTTCGATCAACTTTTTTCAATTCTAAATTCTACACACCACCTTTAATATTTATTAATAATATTAATCTATTTGAATGGATTAATATATATATATTATATGTTTTTTTTTATATACCATTTAGATTTTCACTCATTTTCAGCTATTACAAATTTCCACAAAAAATAACCTTTCTTTGAATTTGATTTTTTTTTTTTTCATTTATTTTTTTTTTCATTTATTTTTTTATTTTTTTATTTTTATTAATTTGTCATGTCAAGAGATAATAATAATTATAGAGATAATAACAATAACAATACAATAGGACTACCAACAAATCATCAACAACAACAAGAACCATTTTATATTAATCATTATTTAATAAATGAAATAAAAGAAAAAAATGAAAATGTAATAAAATTTTTTAAAAATGCTGCAAACACAAGAGAAAATGGATTTTATTTCAAATTGTTTTTAAAGGATTTAAAGAATGGTATCAATAAAGAGAATAAAAAGTTTTTATTATATAATAGAATATCAATTAAATTAGTAGATGTTTCAGGTCACATAGTATCAATAATAAAGAAAAAGAAATTCAATCAAAGAATGGTTACTTTTATAATTGATGATTCAACACAAACTATGGAATGTGATTATTATCCAGAAGAATTACCATCAGTAATAACTAAAACAACAATAGAACAAGCACAAAAACAACAAGCACACCATGCACAATTATCATATCAACAATTATTGGAAGAAGAACAAGATTTTCAATTACCATTTACATTTGGTTCATACATCAGAGTTTGGGCAATGGCTAAATATGATAGTTATGAAAATAGATATTATTTAAAGGTACTTAATTTACAAGTTGTTAGCGATCCAAATACAGAGATGCTCATTTGGTTAGAAACAATAAAATTACAAAACGAATTTTATATACCTTTTGTCAAAAAATTTAATATTGGCATACAAAGGAATATAATAACAACACAACCACAATCACCACCACCACCACCACAACAACAAATAATAAATAAACAGTCAATACCTAGACCTACTTCATGTACAGCACCACCATTTAAAAAAGATATAATACCAACAACGCCTTCATCATCTACAAATGTAAATAAAAAATCACCAACTATAGTCACATCACCACCACTCACACCAAAACTAATTAATAGGCCAACTAGTGTAATACCCAGACCCACATCTGTAATTATTTCATCATCATCATCATCACCAATAATATCAAGGCCAACATCAGTTAATTTAAATACAACAACAACAACGACAACTACTACAACCACCAATACTACATCATTAAAAAAGAGTAGAGATAGCGATAATAGTAGCAATAATAATAATAACAATAACAATAACAGTAACTACAACGATAGTAGAAAAAAGAACAAATTAATAAATTAAAAAGGTATTAATTTCTAGAATGTACAAATCAATCAATTAAAAAAGTAGCATACACAAAACATTATCAGTAATAATGGTATTTCGAATCAGTTTATAATTTTATCTAATCACACATATTCTTGCATATATAAACACATATTTTTTTAAAATTGTAAAAACAAGAGTTTCAAATTTAAATTTATAAATAAATAAACACACAACCGAGATATTAGAAAGTTTTTTTTTTTAGAATCCACCACATTTTTTAGATTTTATTAAACTGCACCACACATTTACAAATACATGCATCACACACACACACAATAATAAAAACTGACCAATTTTGGATTAGCACTTTAAAAAATATCGTTACGACATTATTAATAATTAATAACCACCTTTTTTTTTTTTTTCCATTTGTTTTGTGTGTTTATATGTTTCTTATTTTACACTTTGTAGGGTTTTCAAAGAAAAATCACTAAACAAACAGTCTTTTACCTTTTTTTTTTTTTTGTATCAATAAAACTAATTTGATTAATTTAAATTTGCGGGCGTATCAACTTTATTATAAACACACACACACATCAATAAAATAAAATTCAACACATTACAATTAATTTAAAATGTACAAATATTATCACTTTTTTGTTTATTAGAAAATTGGTATTGTTGTGTGTGCGTGTGTTCGTGTGTGTTTATAATTAAATAAATCTTTTTTTTCTGATATTTGATTATAAATTTTACATTTTGTGGGGGTTGTTTAAGTTGATGTGGTCGTTTTAAATCGAAAATTAATTTTAAAAATTGTGTGTGGGTGTGGTGTAATGTTTATTTTTTTTTTTTTTTTATTTGTATGTATTTATCAGTCTCTCTATTAGGAAAATTAGTTTCAGCTATATAAAAATAATAATCATTTTAAAAATTAAAAAAACATTCTACCCATTTTCATAATAATATTATTTATTTGTGATGATGATCAAAATAACAACACTTCACCTTTTAAATAAGAACCACACATAATCACTTGTAGATATGAGATTGGATATATGATTTGTGTTTTTTTATTTTGTTTGTGTTTTTTTTTAAAATGAATCTGCATGTAAATAAATCAAATGGTCTTTTTTATTTAATTTTTTATTTTTGATATTTTAAAAAATAAATAATAATAAAACAACAAAAAAATTTAATTTTTACTAAATAATAACAACAAAATAATAATAATTATAATATATTTATATATATATTACTTCACCCACCACTTCTTTTGTATAAATATAAATATATGTTTAAGTGTGTAATAATAATAATAATAATAATAATAATAATTAGATCTTAAATAATATTTTTTTACTTGTGTGTTTTCTCAAAAGGTTAATATATCAAAAATACCAATAATAATTAAATATTCGAATATAATATAGTGGTTTGGTAATCCAAAATAATTAAATAATTAAATTATTACATTTTATCAGTGTGGGTGTAAGTAATAATAACAATTTAAATACAAAATCAAATTTGTATTTTGTTTTAATTAAATTTTTTTTTAAATACACACAATATTTAAATTGAACACTTAAAACTAATATTGATTTTTTTTTCTTTTTTTTTTTTCATTATTTATTTACATCATCATCATATAAATCACTGTCACTATCTATATATCACATCTTATACATTTATATGTATACATGTATATAAAAAAAAAAAACATATCAAATTATTTATTAAAACTTTTTATTTTTTAGAAATTAAATTAAATAAAACAATAAATTTAAAATAAAATGGTAAAAGAAAGAAAGAAATCAATTACAGATGTAAGTTATAAATAAATTACAATCAATAATAATATTAATAATAATTACCAATAATATTAATTTAAAAAGAAATATGAATTTATATAGAAAGATAATAATAATCCAGGTTCAAACTGTTATACATTATTTTTAAATGATTCAAAACAAACACATTCACAAGTTGGATTTAAAAAGTTTCCAAGAAATTTCATTAAAACAACAAAATATACAGTATTAAATTTTATACCAAAGAATTTATTTGAACAATTTAGAAGATTATCAAATTTTTATTTTTTATGTGTTTTAATTATTCAATTGGTACCACAGATATCGCCATTGTTACCATTGACTTCAATTTTACCATTATCATTTGTATTGGTTATAACAGCAACTAAAGAAGCATTAGAAGACTATAGTCGTTATCAATCTGATAAAAAGAATAATTTAGAACCATATACAATTGTTAAAGATTCAAAATTAGAGAATATATCATCACAAGATATATGTGTTGGTGATATAATTCGTATTCAAAATGGTCAACAGATACCTGCGGATTTAGTATTAATTTCAACTTCACATGATGAAGGTTTATGTTATGTTGAAACTTCAAATTTAGATGGTGAAACAAATTTAAAAGTTAGAAAAGCATTATCTGATACAAACAAATTAACAACACCTGAAGATATTTCAACACTTCGTGGTAGTATAGTCTATGAAACTCCAAATGAACGTTTATATAGATTCAATGGTAGAATTGTAATTCAAGGTAAAGAAAATATAATTCATTCATTAAATCAAACAATGTTTTTACAAAGAGTATGTAAAAAAATTATTTGTATATATAAGTGGATTAGTTATTAATATCATGATATTAATAATTTTAAATTTTTATCAACAATAGGGATCACAATTAAGAAATACAAAGTTTATATTTGGTGTTGTAGTTTATGCTGGTGTTGATACAAAATTATTTTTAAATCAACAACCACCACCAAGTAAATTTTCAACAGTTGAGAAATTATTAAACAAATTAATTTTATTTGTATTTATATTTCAATTGGTAATTTGTTTATTGTGTGCAATTGCATCTGCATATTATCAACGTTTAGTTGTTGAAGATATGGAATATTTGGGAAAAGCAGTTCCATTATCAATTTATGGTGTTAAAAATTTCTTTACCTATTTCATTTTGTTTAATACAATGATTCCAATTTCATTATGGGTTACATTGGAAATGGTTAAAGTTGGACAAGCTAAATTCATGGAATGGGATGTTGATATGCGTTCACCTGTATTAGTAATTGATCCAGTATCTGGTGAAGAGAAAACTGTTGAAAAAGGATGCAAAGCAAAAACATCAAATTTAAATGAAGATCTTGGTAGAATTCAACATATTTTCAGTGATAAAACTGGTACATTAACAGAGAATATCATGAGATTTTGTAAATGTTCAATTGGTTCAGATATTTACGATGAAAAAGAAAATCCTGGGTTATTAGTACGTGCATTAGAAGAAGCAAATGCAAGTGGTCAAAAACATACAATCAATGGTACTCAATCAACTAAATATCAAACAATTCAAAGTTTTTTACGTATTCTTAGTCTTTGTCATACTGTAATTAGTGAAGTTGACGAAGCAACTGGTAATATAACATATCAATCACAATCACCTGATGAATTAGCATTGGTACATACTGCAAGTAATAATGGTTTTGTATTTTTAGATAGAAGAACAGATGAAATATTATTACGTGAAAATGGTGTTGACACTTCATATGGTCTATTAGCGGTATTAGAATTCTCAAGTGCACGTCGTAGAATGTCTGTAATTGTTCGTACACCAGAAGGTACAATTAAATTATTAACAAAAGGTGCTGATATGTCAATTTCAACTCGTTTAATTAATAACAAAGAACGTAATGCATCACGTGATGAAACTTTGAATTTTTTGAAAACATTTTCACGTGATGGTTTTAGAACATTGATGGTAGCAGAAAGAGAACTTTCAATTGATGAATATAATGAATGGAAACAATCATTCTTTCAAGCATCAACATCAATTGAAAATCGTGAAGAAAAGATTGAAGCAGTTTGTGAACTAATTGAAAAGGATCTTTCATTAGTTGGTACAACTGCAATTGAAGATAAACTTCAAAATCAAGTACCCGAAACAATTAATTTCCTATTGGAAGCTGGTTTACATATTTGGGTATTAACAGGTGATAAACAAGAAACCGCTGTAAATATTGGTTATTCATGTCGTCTATTTGATCCATCAATGGAATTAATTTTTATTAATACTGAAACATCTGAAGAATGTGGTCAAATTCTTGATAGATATATTGCATTGTTACCACCAGAATCTTCTGATGAAAATGTACAAGATACTCAAACATATGCGCAACAAACTAATAATGGTGCAAATGTTGCAAATGGTGGTGGAATTGGTTCAATGTTTGGTAATGCAATTAATATGATTTCAAATAATTTACAATCTGGATCTGGTAATAAAACACCTGTAATTGATATTATTATTCCATCATTGGTAAATGAATATGGATTGGTAATTGATGGTCATACATTAACATTTGCATTAAGTGATCATAAAGAGAAATTTCTCAGATTAGGTAGAGCATGTAAATCCGTAATTTGTTGTCGTACAACACCACTTCAAAAAGCATTGGTTGTACGTGTTGTAAAACAATCTGAAAAGAAAATATCATTGGCAATTGGTGATGGTGCAAATGATGTTTCAATGATTCAAGAAGCACATGTTGGTATTGGTATATTTGGTAAAGAAGGTACACAAGCTGCACGTGCATCAGACTATTGTATACATCAATTTTATCATTTAAAAAGATTATTATGTGTACATGGTCGTTATTCATACATTAGAGTATCTGGTTTAATTCAATATTCATTCTATAAAAATATGAGTTTCACTTTATGTTTATTATGGTTTTCATTTAGTTCATTATTTACTGGTCAAACTATATTTGATTCTTGGATTATTACATTTTATAATATTTTATTCACTTCATTACCACCATTTTTTTATGGTCTTTTTGAAAAGGATACAGATGAAAAAAATATTTTGGAAAATCCAAATCTTTATAAAGCAATTCAACAAAAACAAATTCTTTCAAAAAAATCATTTTTCATTTGGAATTTACTTGGATTATGGCATTCATTGGTAACATTTTTTGGTGTTAAAATATTATTTGATAATGATATAATGTCAAGTAATGGTCATATTGCAGGTTTATGGTCATTGGGTACATTGGTTGCAACTGCTTCAATTTTAACAGTAAATACAAGAATGGCAATTGAAACTAAATTATGGAATTACATTTCAGCAATTGGTATTCTAATTTCATTGTTGGCATATTTTATTATGTTAATTCTTTATGCATTCTTTTTACCATTAAATACAAATATGTATGATATCTTTTCCCAACAATTATCGACTGGTTCCTATTACTTTTCTATAGTAATTATAGTAGTAGTTGCTATATTCCCCGATTTCACTTTGAAATATTTAAGCAGGACCTTTAAGAATAATTAAAATATTTAAGAAGGACCTTTAAGAATGATTAAATAAATATTAAATTAAAACTTTTAATTTTTTTTTTTTTTTTTTTTAAATATAAAGGTAATTTAAAAACAAGTGTTGGATAACTCTCAAGAAAGTACTTGTTTTAAATTTCAAGATTATTAATTAACTTATCTAATAGTCCTTTATTGAATATATAGAAAAACAAACATATTTTCAAGCACGCACAAACATTAATTTTTTCAAAACTAATAAAAAAAATATTTTTAAATAAGCATCGGTCACAAAAATATAAATATAGATTCCCTCACACACATTACCATTATCAATTAAAGGTAAAACTATAAATTATCAATTAAATAATATTCAATATACAAATATTGAATCAATTCCAATCATTAAAATATTAAATGGAAATAAAACTATTCAAGGTTAAAAGATTAAAAGGAATTCATATGATTCATCAATAATAATATATTCATTTAATATTCCATCAGGATGTGGTAATAATAATGAAAAATTAATTTCAATTGGTAATCAATCATTTCAATCTGTAATTAATTATGAAACACCAATAATTAATAATTGTTTAATTGAGATTAATACAACAATTAAATGTAATGGTACTTCATTGTCAAATTATAATATATTTCAATTTAAACTTTCAAATCAAACTATTCAAAATAATGAAGTTGAATTCAATAGTACATATGATTCAATATCATTCCCATTGAAATCAAATTATGGAAGTGGTAATATAATATTAGAAATGTGTAATATTCAATCAAATTCATTTAAATTAGATATTACATCAATTTATGAATCAATATTAAATACAACATTAAAAGTAAATGATACAATTGTAATTATTAATGGTAGTCATTTTAATGATTATCAAGAATTCATTAATAATACATATTTCAAATGTAATGGTTATAATGATAAATTCAATTGTTCATTCATTGATTATACATCATTATCATGTAATTTAACAATGGATGGTCCATTTAATATTGATTGCACTTTAATATTTAATCAAACTGATAATACATTACAAACATTCACATATTCATCACCATTAATATTAAATGTAACTAATACAATTGATCCAACTATTGGCGGTATCATAACAATTATTGGTAATGAATTTTATAAACAAATCCAATCAGTATCAATTGATAATATTAAATGTAATGAATTTACATTTTTTAGTTCAAATGAAATTCATTGTTTTATGGATTCAATTTCAGATTACAATGTATCAACATTATCATCAACATCACCCCAATCAATCAATGTTACAATTAATGGTAAAAGTGATTTAAAAGAATTTCCTATTTTAATAATTGAAAAAACTATAACAAATGAAAATCATTATGAATTAATTTCAATTATAGTAGTGGTCCCATTTATAGTATTAACAATATATATAATTCATAGATATTATAGATCAAATAAAGAAAAAAGTGAAGATGCTGAAATGAATAGAAATGTTGATGCAATGTGTGAACGTGAAGACCAAAGAATAAGAAATGAAAAATCAAAATTATCTCAAAAACAATCTATTAAAAACGATCAAACATCGTCAATTACTTCCAAAACAACTGAAGTTTAATAAATAAAAATAACAAAACAACAATAAAAATAAAGAATATCAAAAATTTAATTTACCTTTTATTTTAATTAAAATTGATTAACAACGAATTGGAAACTAATACAATCCATAATCTATAAATATAATTTCTCGAACAGGTTTAATATATATTAATACCACTCTAATAAAAATATAAACTAATTTGGTTGAAAAGAATTATTTATTTATTTATTTATTTATTTTAATTTTAATATATTTAATTGTTAGTTTGAGTGTTGTAATACTAAACCTGGAACGAATTTTGAATCTTTAACAATGTTTTCCCATTGAAATACATTTGATTCATAGATTAATTCAATTTCTCTTAGCTCAAATAACAATTCATCAATACCAGGTCTATTTCTTGGATTAAATTCTAATGCTCTAGTTACTAATTGTCTAAATTGAATTGGAAATGAATTTGAAATTTTTTGAGAATAACCTTCGGTAACCATTGTAAAATTATTGAAAGGTTGTCTATAGGAACCAGTAACGAATGTAGTCATAATTTCCCATAATAAAACACCACAACTATAGATATCACATTTCTTTCTTTGTATAATTTCATAATTTTCAAATTGGTTTTTAAAACCTGAATTACCATGAATCTTTCTATTCTTTTCTTCATAAATTAAATCCAAAGACTCTGGAGATGAAAAACACATTGTACATTTATATGTCATATATGTATCTTGATTTGTTTCATTTAATTTTCTACTGACACCAAAATCACAAAGTAATAAATTTGAACCATTAATTAACACATTTAATGATTTGATATAACGATGAACAACATTACTATTATGAACATATTGAACACATTCCAATACTTGACGACTATAATTTAACACTTGTTTCATTGTTAAATATTCACTTGAATCAACCAATTCATTGTATAGAGATGTTTTACATAAATCCATTACAATGTAGAATTGATCTTTAATTTTACAAATACCATGAAATTTAACTACTTTTTAAAGAATCAGTTAAAACAACACATGCACATAATTCTTTATATGTATTTGCACAGTAATTAATATCTGTATTTATACTTTTTAATGCAACATTTGAACCACAATAAATTCCTCTAAAAACACATGAATTACCACCACTTCCAATCATTTCATTTATAAATACAATTAAATCTGGTGATATTTGGTTAATTTGACTTAGTAGTTGAATTTTTGTTGGTGATAAACCACATTTACTACTATTTGGAAAATACTTTAAATGATCAATACGATACTTGTTATCATTAAATAAATTATTTTACTATTATTATTTTATTTGAATTTTTTGTTTGTTCTTTATTATCATTGAAATTTTTTAATGGTACTTTATTTTCACTGTTACCAATTACTTGATCAATATTATTTAAAATTTCTAGAGTTTGTTTATTTATTGCATTTGTTAATTTTTCAGATGGAAGGGCATTTGGTTTTTCAATTTGATTTGGTTCAACTGATGATTCATCCAATTGTTTGTTTGGTTGTTCATTTGGAATTTTTATAGATTGATTAATTGATTTTTCAATTAATGATTTAATAGATGGTACTGTTAATGTTTCAAAAAGTGGAACATTTGCATTTTCAATAAATAACTTTAACAAAGATAGAGGTTCATTTAATTCTTCTGTTTCAGGAGATTTCATTGGAGTTTTAACGATAGATTTTAATTTTAGTGATTCTTTAAAAAGTGGATCAACTTTTGTTAATTCAATTATTTGATCATTTGAATTTATAGTTGGAAATGATTGTGATCTTGAAATTGATTGAATTGAATGTTGTTCAATTAATAATTTCATTGATGGAACAGATTTAGATGATACAATTGATTTGGGTTGTTGTAAATTTAAAGATGTTTTTATTTGTTTGGTTGATTGTGTTTGTTGATTTGTTTTTACAGATTGTTGTTGATTTTTATTTGTTTTTGAATTTATTAAACTCCTATCTGAAAAAGATAATTAACTTGTCTATGAGTTGAATCATTTTTATCAATTGGTGTCATTTACTTTCAGATTCAAATGTATATGTTCTTTCTCTTTCTAAATTAATTTTTTCCATTGTTATTGATTCACATAATAAATCTGAAGAAAATTCTGAAACAGGGTAAATTGGTATTTGATTATCCATTTAATATAATTAAAAGTAAATTATTTTAGATATATAAAGAGGAAAAATTAAAAATTAAAAAATAATTGTTTTTACAATACTAATAATATTTTAATTATAAAATATATAAACATTAATAATAAAATATATAAACATTAATAATAAAATTTAATTTAAAAATAATCAAATTCAACATTTATGTGCAAATATTGTATTATTTGTAAAAATAGAAATAACTATACTTTAAAACACACACACACTCACACATAAAAACAAAAAAAATAATAAAAGTAACTTTTTAGTGTGTGGTATTTAAAAATTATTATTTATAAAAATCAAACACCCCTTTCAAATTTTAGAAAAAACTAATGCCTACACACACACATACACATAAATATGTATAGATATATTAATACCAAACAATAAGCATAATGATTATAATTTGATAACCATTTATTTTTATTCTAA
Source organism: Dictyostelium capitatum (assembly GCA_015252635.1). Taxonomy (NCBI): domain Eukaryota; phylum Evosea; class Eumycetozoa; order Dictyosteliales; family Dictyosteliaceae; genus Dictyostelium; species Dictyostelium capitatum. The sequence goes on along the minus strand of JACAFY010017706.1, from coordinate 22,639 downwards.
TAAATTTGAAGATAGATTTGATTTTAAAATTTTAGCTTGATGATTTGAAAATGATATTTCAATAAATAATAAAAAATAATCAATTTTACCATTTTGAGGTAATAGATGAAGAAAAGATTCTGGATCTAAAAATGAACTAAGATGACCAAGTAACTCTTCATATTCATGTATAATAATTTCTTTTTCTGAGGTTGATTTTTCCAATTGATATTTCTTTAAAATTGACTCTAATACTATTGACCAATCACCCAATTGTTTGCAAAAATGTAATGAATAATCCAATATAATTGAAATATTTGATTGTAACACAAGTTCAATTGATTCTTTTATACGGTCTAAAAGTGGTAAACATGCAAGCTTTAATGATAATAACATTATATGTTCTTTTGAATTACCATTTGATTGATCTTGGCCACTACTGCTACTACTATTTTCATTAAATATAGTTTCAATTGTATCCATAAATTCAAAATCTTTAATTATATTTATAGATAATAATGATTGTAGTTTTCTATAGTATAATGAATTTAATAAATATTTAACTTCATTTTGAGCGTATGGGTTATCAGTTGTTGAAAATGGTGGTAATTTTGATAACCATTGAGGAATATTTAAAAATGAATTCAAATGAAATACTATCCATTGGTTACAATAATTATTTTGAATTGAATTTGAACTGTTGATATTATTATTACTGTTGTTTATTTTTTGATTTTGCGAAGATTTTGGAATATTTGTTGGTGATTGTGATTGTTGTTGTTGTTTATTTATACTATTAAAAATTGATTGAATATCTAATTCTAAAGAATCAAAAAGTTGTTGATCTGAACCTCTAAATCTATGAATATCTTGAACATATAAATGAATTAAATATTTTATAAATTGTGGTACTAAATCTTGTGAAAATGTTGAAACAGAAGAAGAAGTTGATGAAAATATACCATTTTGTTGTATTTGACCATTATTATTATTATTATTATTATTATTATTATTATTATTATTATTATTATTATTATTATTATTTGATTGTTGTTGTTGTTGCTGTTGTTGTTGTAGTTTTAATTGTTGTTGTTTAAAATTATTTGATAAAAACCATTCCAAATAAATTTTTAACAATAATGAATCAAAATCATAATCATTATGATGATAAGATATTGGATTTAAAATACCATTTGAAAGTGTATTTGTTGAACTTGATAAAATCATTAAACCAAATTCTGGTGTAATTTCTTTTTGAATTACCAATTGAATTGTAATTTCCAATAAACCCCATGGAGTAGATTGTCTTAATATTTTACAAAGTGCTGTTGGTTCTGATTCACCTGGTGGTGCTAATAATTTTGGATTCTTTAAACAAAGTTGAATTAATGCTTCAGTTGGTATTTGATTAAATGATGAAATTGTATCTGCTATATTCATTTGATCCAAGTAAAGTAAACCCAATGCAAAGTAAACTCTGTTACTTTCATCTAAATCGAAATCACCCTTTTCCGATATTTCCTTTAACAATTCAATTGCCAATGTTTGTGAATAACATGAAATTGATGATTCCAATATTAAAAGTGGTAATCTATGTGGACTATGTTGATGATAATGTTTTAAAATTCTATTACATAATTCTTCATTATTTGATAATAATTCATAAGACTGCAAATAAATAGATTGAAAAAAATATGTTAATATATATATGTATATAAATGTATATATATCAATATACTATTTTCTTTTTTTTTTTTACTTACAGATGGATCATATAAAACATTTTCTAAATAATAAACTAATGATTTATGAGATTCAGGTGTTGAAACCAATAAATTGAAAACAGATTCAATTTCTGATTCACTTGAACTATACCAAAGTGCTGCTCTCATATAATCTTGTTGTTTTAAAAAGAATTCACCTAAAAATGTTGAAGATTTTTTCAAGAGTGATTGATAGATCTTTCTTTCGATTCCAAAGTTTATCAATGATGCCATATCATTCATTTTAATTGAAAATGTATGTTGATTTGCTAATTTTGATTGTAACAAGAAATGACCTTCCAATAGTAACTGATGATAAACATCTTCATCCTTTTCTTTGGTTTTAATTGCATATTCCAATATTTCATTATACAATGTTTGTAATGGTGTATGATGAATAATATATAAACTCCATACATTTGTAATTGGTAATGGTTTCATTTGTTTTGGTTCTGGCTGTTTACTATTAACTGATTGACTACCTTTTGGATTTGGTGATAATGTTCTTGATGGTGATCTTAATAAATTTGGTACTTTTAATGATGATGATGATGAAGTTGAATTATTATTATTATTATTATTGTTATTGTTGTTGTTGTTGTTGTTTGAATTATTATTATTATTACCATTAATTCCACCATTTAATTCTGCATTGGTAGTTTTTGATAAAATTAATAAATGATCACCAACTACCGCAACTTTTCTAAGGTAAAGGAAATTAATTAAACCTAAACCACATGGTGGTGGTACATCACCATCATTTGCACCTTCACAAGATCTTAATGTCCATGTTGCCAAACCTTCTGTTGTAATTGTATATAGAAATGATTGACTTGCGGTACATGCAATTGTTTCATTTGCATAAAGATAACATGAAAGTAATGACGGTTTACTAATATTATAAACGAATCCTTGTCTTGATGTTGAAATTATACATCTCATATAAACCATTGATTTTGAACCCATTACAGAAGTTGATGCACCACCACTAATGTTATTACTTGATTTACTTTTACTTAATTTTGACGATGATGATTGAATATTCATTTGACCAATTGATCTGTTTCTTGGTGGGGTTGAAGGTATTTTAGAAGTTGAATTATTGTTGTTACTGCTGTTATTTGTGTTTGTAGTTGGTTCATCTAATAATATTGAATTATTTGAAGATGCATCTGGTAATAGGAATAATGTATGAATATCATCATCTTTAAATAATCTTAATAATAATGTTGATGATAACAATGAGTAACCAGATTCACTATTAACATTAATACCATGTTCAATATCACTAATTGGACCAAGTACTTCATCTAAACCATTATTACTTGTTGATGCTGTAGTTGGTGTTGTAGTTGACGATGATGAAATTGATTTAATCTCTAATATTGGTAATTGATTCTTTCCAGTTGGATTACCATTACTATCAAATGTAACTTCAAAGTAATGTTCATCTTCTATAATTTCAGATGGTCCATTATTAACTGTTTTAATTATATTTTTATTTATTTTAGTTGATGTTAAATCTATTGTATTTTGTGGTTGTTGTGATTGCTGTTGTGTTTGTTGATTGTTTGGTTGTTGTTGCTGCTGCTGCTGTTTTTTTAAATCTAAATATGGATCTTTAAATGATAGTGATAATGATAACACTTTAACTTCATTCAATGTTGAATATGCTAAATAATTTTCATAAATTGCAACCTGTGATACATCTCTAATATGAATATCCAATATCTTTTCAAAATAATTTAAAACTGGATAATTTTGATAAACTGGTGTCCAAACACTAACATATGATTCTGTTGATATAATAACACGGCTTGTAATTGGACATGATGAAATTGAAACAACACTTGATGGTACTGGTATTTTAGTTGTCTATATATAACAATAAAAATAATATTAGTATGTGTGTGTATGTGTTAATGTATGATATTATAATGAATTGTACATACAGTTAATGTTGTTGATAATGAAGATAATGTTAAAGCATGATGTGAAATACTGTTACTATTACTACTATTATTTAAATTCTCAAATGAATCACTATGACTATTTAATATTGAAGATGGATTAATAGTTGAAGGGCTTGATGATAATGGACTACTACCTTCATCTAATTGAGGTGATGAATAACCTTGATTTTGTCTCCAATTTTGGTATACTCTAACAACACCGATTTCACCATCTTTTTCCAATGTTAAAATACTATCATTTGATTCAATGTATGATAATGATTGAATGTTTACATCTTGAGTATGAAATCTATTTAATATATTGAATTCATTGGTTGAAGTAATGTTGTAATGTAATATTTCACCACCTTTAGTTGACATTAGGAAATCATTTAATGATGCAATCACATCAATTGGTTCATCATCATCATTTGATGGTAATAAATTTTGATTATCATATAAATTAAATGGAATAAATTTCATTATTCATCTAATCTATATTTATCGCTGCAATCCTTTGTGGTGTAAATATGTTTTTATAATAATATGATGGGAAAAAAGATATTTATTTAAAATTTTCAAAAAAAAAAAAAAATAAAAAAAAAACTTTTAAAAATTGTTGAAAATTCAAAATAAAAATCAATCACATTAAAAAGAAAGAATGGTCATAATTATCTTTATTTGAATTAATTAAATATGAAATAGTAATAGTAGTAAATATATCATTGGTATATATTTATAAATATTTTGTATGTATTTGTATTTTTTATTTGACTTTTTTTTTTTTTTTTCTTTTAGGCAACCCTTTTTTTTTTTTTATCGATAATTAATAATACAGATAATATAAAATGCAAAAAGATTAATAACCTTTTAAGATGAATCTTTTTGAATATAAAAGTATTTCACTTTATCAAATCTAATCAAAATTTATTAAAAACTAGGTAATTTGGGAAAATTCAAATTCACTTTTATGAGCTAAAAAAAACAAATATATTAGCAAAATAAAATATTTTATTTTTTATTTTTTTTATATTTTTATTTTTATTTTTTTTTTTTTTATTAAATAATTTGGAAAACCAAATCAAACAAAATAAAACACACTCTCACTATAATAATATATCACAAACGCAAATACAAAAAATAAATATTTACACTGTCGCTCACCACAACACACATAAATTTGTAATTTTTTAAATTTTATATAAACAAAACTACGCACGAATAAATTATTTCATTTGTTTTTTTTTTTTATTATTAATTATTTATATTCTATATACACACGTACAAATAATTAATAACCATATATTAAAATATATACACTCAAACAATACTAAAACTAGTAATTAATAAACACATATATAAATACAAAAAATGACGGTATGAATTTATTTTTTCTTATTTGTTTGTTTATTTGTTTTTATATAATATATTTTATATAATTAAACTTTCAGTTGTGATTTTTTTTTTTTTTGCTAGTCAATTAAAAGCACATTATAGCTATAAAGCAGGAGGTTACTAATACTATATATTATTATCACATATAAAGATGGAATTTAACCCAACTAAAGAAATGAAAAAGATGCAAAAGAAAATGAATATTTTTGATCCTAGATTTAATATGTCAAATAATAATTGTTCAGTTATAGGTACACCATATCACCATCAACAACAACCACATAGAATTAATATTTGGAGACCTGTTGTAAACATTAAAGATAATAAATCATTCATATCAATTACATTTGAATTACCAGGATTAAATAAAGATAATATTTCAATTGAAGTAACAAAAGAGAATTCTTTGGTTATCACTGGTGAAAAGAAATCGAAATTATCATCAATTCCACAATCAACACCACAACAACCAATATGTCCGCTTAGTCATGGTGATCCAAATACAATTAGCAATAATTTAGCACCTTCATTCAATGATTTACAACAAAAAAATATAATTACAATTGGTAAATTCATTAGATCATATAAATTACCAGCTGGTACCGATACTTCTAAAATTAAGGCCTCAATGGATGATGGTTTATTAGAAATTTCAATTCCAAAAGAAGTCATTTCTGAAGAAAGATTAAAGATTCCAATTCAATCAAAATTGTAAATAAATAAATCCAATTTACAAATATAAGATATTAAATAAAAAATGTAATTTTAAATATAAAAAATATCAATTGTGGTTTATTGGAAAGTTTTATTTATTTTATGTTTTTTTAAAATAAACTTTTGCATTGGTATACCTTTTTGTATAATTACCATCTTTATAACAATCATCTTAATGATTACATATTTTGGTTATTATAGTATCCATTGTTATTATTATTATTATTATTATTATTATTATTATTATTGAAATTATTCATCATATTCATATTCATATTATTATTATTATTAAAGTTGTTATTCATATTGTTATTAAAGTTTTGATTATTATTGTTAAACATGTTATTATTATTAAAGTTTTGGTTGTTATTAAAGTTTTGATTAAATTGGTTATTATTAAAGTTTGGATTATTATTCATCATATTCATATTATTATTATTATTAAAGCCTTGATTATTATTAAAGTTTGGATTATAATTATTATTATTATTATTATTATTATATACATTATTATTATTATTAAATTGACCATTATTAAATTGATTGTTATTATTAAAACCATTATTAAAACCACCATTATTATTATTGAATTGATTATTGAATTGATTGTTATTATTATTATTATTAAATTGATTGTTATTATTAAAACCAACATTGTTCATCATACCATTATTATTATTATTATTATTGAATTGATTATAACCACCACCACCATTATTCATCATGTTATTATTATTATTGTTGTAACCACCATTATTAAAACCATTATTATCAATCATATCACCACCATTAATACCACAATCATTATTTGGATCCACCAAATTTGGTAAAACAGTACCAACAACATTCATTAATTCATCAATTTTAGACTCTTCAAAAACATCATTAATATCACCACTTGGAATAACCAATACTTCTTTATCGTCATATTCAACTTGAACCTCTTCTGGTTCTTTTGGATTATCTGGTATGTTTGATCCAATGTATACTTCCATCAATGTGAAATTCTCTCTTTGAATTTGAATATCTTTTTCCAATGATTCGGATCCATAAAGTTTTAAATCTGGTAAACAGTCATCTTCAATTGGTGTTGGTTTTCGATATTGTAATGTTGCTTTCATTACACCATTTGGATGAAGTTTTCTTTCATTCTCCAGATCCCATAATTTAGATTGTTCTGCTTCAAAATCATCATTTGCCTTACTGTCTGCTAAATCCTCTTTGCAAAATTCTTTAATTGATACCAATTTATCTGCTTCTAACCATCTAACTGATACTCTACCTTTTGATGATTTCTTTCTATTTGGATCAGGGACTGTAACTGTTTCATCTTGTTCTTCTTTTTTTGGGGTATCCCAATGGTTTATTCCCATTGATTCCAATAATGTTTGTGATGAATCACTTGATCCTTTAAGTGGTGGTACGATCGATGATTTATGTTGTGGTTTTTTATCAACCATTGCTGCATTTAATTTTGGTGTTGCACCATTTGCTGATGATTTACCACTTGATGGTAAAACTGATGATGACGATTCTTTTTTACTATTTGCCAATGAAATTGATTGTTTTGTTTTAACCGTTAATGGTGATAACGGTATTATACCACCGTTGGTTGTTGTTGATGCTGGTGATGTGGTACTGGATGTTGATAGTGATTTCATAAATAAATCATCATATTCTTTAATAATTGATTTCTTTGGTGGTAATGTTGCTGATGAAGTTGTAGTGGTGTTTGGTGAAGTTGATCTTGGTGTACCTGTCGTTGTTGTAGTGGTAGTTGGTGAAGTAGTTGATTTTAATTTTTTCGAACTATCAGCTGTTAATGGTTGATCTTTTAGAGTTCTCTTTTTATCAATTGGTGCAGTTGATGGTGATGTTGTAACGGTTGTTGCAGTTGTTGGACTGTTGTTATTAACACCTTTAATTAATGCCATCCATTTTGATTCTAATTCTTCTGCCAAATCTCTAATATTTGTATTTGAATTCTTTTTAAACGATCTTATAGTTTTACCAATTAACTTTTCAGTGTGTAAATGTTCAACAGTAATTGGTAATATGAGTAATCCTTTTAATGCTGTAATTGTATCTTTGGGAATTGTAACTGTTTCTTGTGAATACTTTAAAACTGTATGGATATTTGCTAATCCACCCAATTCTAAAAACCTTTTTTTACATGCATTGCTCATTTTATTTTCAATGATATTTAAAAATTCTCTAATTCTATTCCATGTATTACATTCTGAAAAATCTGAAATGAATAATGGTACTCTATCTACAACTGAAATTCCACCTTTTTCATCTTTCCATGATATTTTTTTGGTGGTTACTGTTGTTGTTGCTGTTGATGATGATGCTGTAGCCGCTACAGTACCATTGGTCGAGGTTGTTGGTTTGGTAGTTGTTGGTGAAGTAATATTTGTAGTAGTTGAAGCTGCTGCAGCATTTGCTTTTTTTATTTTATTTAACTGTATTATATAATCTGTTAAATTTGGTAAATCTTTTTCATTTATTGGTTCAAATTGTTTTTTCTTTGGTTCAAAAGCAGTTTTACCATTTGAAGTTGTTATTGTTGATAGTGTTGTTGGTGATAATTTTTTATTAATTGGTGGAGTTGGTTTATTGATTGATGTAGTGGTGGTAGTAGTACTACCTGTTTCTGGTTTCTTTTTTGTTGGAACTGTTGCTTTTATTTTTGAAGTTGACTGAGCTGTTGTTGTTGAAGTTGATTTCTTTGTTGTTGGTGTTTTTGCAACTTTTTTACTTTTTGCACTTGTACCTTTTTTAGAATTCTTTTCGTCTTCACTACTACTACTATCACTGCTGCTACTGTCATCACTACTATCGTCACTGTCATCACTACTATCGTCACTATCACTGCTATCATCACTACTGCTACTATCATCACTATCTTTTTCTAATAAACCTACTACTTTTTTGCTTGTTGATGGTGTTGTTGATTTTTTTATTGATTTACCATTAACTTTACCACTTGATGATTTCTTTACTTTAGTAGTATTGACTTTGACTAATTTGGTTGGTTTAACTGTATTTGTTGGTATACTTGATGATTCAGTTACTGATGATGTATCATTGATAATTGGTGATTTATGATCAAATTGTGAAATAGGAGTTGTATTATTTTCAATTGGTGTAGAAATAACAGTTGGTGGAGTTGATGTACTACTATTACTATTTGTACTATTAACTGGTGTTATTGATGGTGATATTTCACTACCATTTTTAACTATATTATTAAAGCTATTATTATTGTTATTATTATTATTATTATTATTATTATTTAGATTATCAATTTGATATTGTTGTAACATTATTAAAGGTGAAGGATTTAAAGTTGAAATTATTGAAGTTGAAATATCAGGAAATGAAAATTGTTGAAGTTGATCAAATTTTATAATATAATCTGTTTGAAGTTGTTTAAGAATTGGATTATTATCTAGTGATATAATAGGTGATGATGGTTGTTGTAGTTGTTGTTGTTGCAGTTGTAGTTGTTTGCTAAAGATATCATTGATTTTTGTGTTTGTTTCTTCTAAATCCACAGTGAAACGTTGTGTTATTATTTGCTTGAAAAAGTTTGGATATGTATTCATTATTCGTTTGCATTGTTCAAAAAGTTCACTCTGTTGTTGTGTAATTTCAATAGCTGTCATCGTTGAACATTGTTGTGGTTGGAACATTAAACTAAACCAAATTGATACAATTCTCTCTACAAAATACTGATAATATTGGTCAGGTGTTACACTATACATTGGAATATCTACATTTTTGCATATATTTGTTATAAACAAAAGTAATTTACTATCTGCATTTTCTTCTATATTATTAATTTGTTGTAATTCATCACCTGTATTTGGTGTTGTTGTTGTTGTTGTTGTATTTGAATTATTATTATTATTGTTACTATTATTATTATTTATATTTATATTTATATTCTTATTATTTTCATCTATTATTTGTTGTTGTAATTGATGTTGTTGTTGTTGTTGTTGTTGTTGTTGTTGTTGTTGTTGTTGTTGTTGTTGTTGTTGTTGTTGTTGTTGTATTTCTAATTGTAGTCGTTGTTGTTGTATTTCTAGTTGTAATTGTTGTTGTTGATCAACAAAATTATTTGAATTATAATCTAATAGTGATGATTGTGTTTCTTGATTAAATGAAAAGTATTGTTGTTGTTGTTGTTGTTGTTGTTGTTGTTGTTGTTGTTGTTGTTGTTGTTGTATTTCTAAATCTTGAAAATGAGTGCCAATACCATCACCACCAACGATATTTGTATTTAAACCACCATCTCCATCACTACCTCCAGAACCAACACCATTACCAATACTAGCGGATAGCATGTTGTAATTTGTTTCCATTATTTATTTTTTTTAATTCAACACCAGAGATACTCTCTTTCTCTTTTTTGTTTCTCTCTCTCTGTTTCTTTCTTTTTTATTTATGTACACACAGTGGCAAGTTTCTTTTCTTCCCTCTTCTTTTATTGTGTATGGACAATGAATTATACACACATACGAAAAAAAAGTATTCTTTAAGTAAATGGAGAATTATAGATGATAGATATCTTTTTTTTTTTTTTGAGTGTGTATGAAAATGAATAATGAATAAAAAATAAAATAAAAAAGGAACAATTGCTTGTGTGCTTTTTTAATTTAATTTTATTCTTTTTAAAAACTCAATTCAAGTATGCACAATGAATATTATCTGATTTTATTTTCTAACTGTATATGTAAATTTTTATGAAAAAAAAAAAAAAAATTAAAAAAAAAAAAAATTTAAAAAAAAAAAAAAAAAAAAAAAATATACCAACAGATTATAAGAGCCCTATAGTCCAGCTGGTTTCACCACATACACAACCTCTATTCACAATGCCTATTACATGTTATATTAGGAACTCTAAAGCAGGTGTAATACTGTGATGTTATTGGGACTTTTGAAAAAAAGTGACACCAAATGAAAAATAAATATTAATGGTACCCAAAGGCAAAACAAAAAATAAATTTTTTTTTTTTCCCATCGCAGTAGTCAATAAATTTTTTTTTTGTGCCACAAACATCAAATAAAATGATATCACTTGTCATAGAAGAATGGAAATTAAGTCAAATTGGAATAGGTTTTTTTGGTTTAGTTTTTAAAGGAGAAAGAATAAAAAAAAATGTAAACAATGATCAGGATATTCCAAATACTATTTGTATTAAAAAAATTATAAAAAAAGATTATGTAGGTAACATGTTTTGAATTCACACACGATATTAATACTGTATGCTAATATTATGATATTTCAAAAATATCAGAAGTAGAGATTTTACAAAAAATTAGTGACTTAAATCAAAATGAAAGAACAATTAAATATTATGGATGTGGTGAAGATGAAGAATTTTTCTACCTTTACATGGAGTATATTGAAAGTGGATCAATGGCAGATCTAATCAAAGAAAAAATGAAAAAGAACTCATTTTTTTCAGATAAGGAAATTATTGAATTTAAATATTGTGTGTACCCAACGTTAAATCATTTACTTTCATTCACACAAAATTTTGTTTTTTTTTATTTATTTTTTTTTTATTTTTTTTTTTTACATGTAAAAAAAATTATAAAATCATTTTTCAAAATATTGTAGTTGTGACAACTTTTTTTTCATCACTCTCACCTCTAATAATAATAGAATTGGCAAAAAACATTATAACTGGTTTAAAGTTTATTCATGATTCTCAAATAATACATCGCGATATTATAAGTGAAACAATTCAGTTGGTTGGTAATGAAATAAAGTTTATTGATTTTGGGTTATCAAAATTTTATGATAAAGCAGATGGGTCAAAATATTATTCAGAGACTGGTACAGATTTATATAAAGCACCCGAAGTTAAATTACAAGATAATAGAGCTGGTCGTAAATCAGATATATATAGTTTGGGATGTGTATTCATTGAAATGGCTGGTGGTGATTTAAGGAAAAGAGATGATAATGGTACACCATTAATACCTGATCATTTATCATATGGTTTTAAAAACATTATTCAACATTGTTTAATTAGTAATCCTGATGCTAGATATACCACTGATCAATTATATAATAAATTGTTTAATATACAACCACTCACAGATGTGACATACCATTTAGCATCAGGTCAATTACTTGAATTAATCCCAAAAGATACTACCAGTTTAATTATTGAATCATCAAATGGTTATTTTGAAGGTATACCATCAACAGTAACCAATCTTTCATTACTATCATTTAATCAAGAAATTGGAATTGATTCAATCCCATTGTCAGTTACATATTTAGATTTAGGTGATGAATTTGATATTCAAAAAAATGGTGATAATCTTCCAACTGACACAATTTTAACATTAAGGTGTGGTTTCAATTTTACCAAAATATTAAATTTAAAATCAATACCTCTATCAGTTACAAATTTACAATTATACAATTACAACATCTCATTAGCAAGAAATAGTATCCCAAAATCAGTAATATCACTCACATTAGGTTCAAATTTTAATGAATTTGATTCATTAAAACATCTTCCATCTTCTATCATTAATTTGACGTTTGGCACCAAATCAAACAAAGAAAAACTGAATGATTTATTATGGGGACCAACTCTAAATAATAATAATTCGCAGAGCTCAATTTGTTTAAATCCTTCAATTACATCATTAATGATTAACAGCAAGGAACAACGAAAATAAGCAAAGCGTAATAAATTAAAAATTGTTCAATATCAAAACCAATGCAATATTCATATACCATAACTTATATAAGACAATCCAATAAATAATCAAATAAAAAAAATAAAATTAAATATTAAAATATTTGTTATTTATTGATATTAACAATTGTTTTACCAGATTAATATTTAATATTATTGGAAAGTAATTTCTGACTTCTCGTATACACATTCATTTTCTGGAACACCATTTTTTAAAATGGCTCTTCTGATACTTTCAGCACACAAGGCAAATTGAAGGGATTTATTAAGATCGTCTGCACAGGTTTTTAAAAGTTTCAAAGATTCAAGAGACGTGTCGTGAAATGAAATATTTTCTGGTATCACGTTGTCAATTCTGTAAAAAAAAGCTTTTTTATCCAATTCGGCACTCTTTTTGATTTCTTTAAATATAGCATACGAGTCGGGAGTTCCTTTAATTAGCAATTTTAAAGATGTTATAACACTGTCACACCATTTGAAAAATTCCTTTTGACCTTTTGGAATTGGTGCATTTAGATCTTTTGATAGCCTAAGATTTGTATCATCATTTATCTTCAACAATTCGGTTTTATTTTCACCAAAGCAACCAGTGCCAAATGATAGAATGATAAGCTTGTGGTCTGGGTATTTATTACGTGCCTCTAAATATGCAAAACCAACTGGATTATTAAATAAAACACCACCATCATAAAATTCTTTCCCATCCACTTGGAATAGTTTAAACAGTGAAGGAATACCAGCGGTACAAAGAATTGTATTTGGAGTATTCATTTTTTCCTTGCCAACATCATCTTCAATCAAATATCGGTGAGGATGTTTATACTCTTTGAAATCATCAGTTATCAAATCATCTGGATATTCCTTTTGCTTGTAATTTGAAATTATGACTGGTTTAAATTTACCTTGACTTTTATCTGGGTCCTCTGGTGCATTATGTGGAGTAACTGAAACCACGAAACAATCTTTGCTTCCTCCTTCTAGAACGTTATGATCTTTTAGTAATTTGTCAACAGTATCATATAAAACTTCTGAATTACACAACTCTCCTTTTTTAAAAACACGTAACGGATGACATTTGAAAATAGCCTCAGAGGTTTCTTTTTGATAAGTACCAGCCAAATCTTTATTTGGAAAATTTCTTGTCCCTTTAGCTAATGATATGATACCACCAGTACTAGTTCCTCCTATTAAGTGTGAATGTTTAAATATGTCACAGTTGGACTTAACAAATAAATTTTCGATTGCCTAAGGAAAAATTGTGAGTATAAAATAAAATAATAAAAATTATTAAAGTACCAATTCTACTTACATTCACAGTGAAGAACCCACGAGTACCACCACCATCACAACTAATAATAATTTTGTATTTATCACAATCCTTTTTTATTTCTGTCATTAATTTTTTATCAAAATAAAATATTTTAAAAAAAAAATAAAACCAAAATTTTCAAAATTTTCAAAATTTTCAAAAAATGGCTTTGGGTAATATCACCAACCCACCAACTTCACATAAAAAAAATTTAAAAATTGTGAAAACCGTTCTGAATTTGTATGACAAAAAGAAGAGTCCTTTTAAGAATTTGTAAAATGCATTGAATATAAATAATCTGGTAACGTAAATTGTTGAAGTTTTACATAAAAAAAAAAAAAAAAAAAATACAAAAAAAACTAGTCTTTTTCTTGACATTTTAATGAACTTGAAGTTATAGATTATGATTTAAAAAAGGAAAATCCAGTTAAAGCAGGTTGGGCAAATGGAATTGGTATCATTAGTATGGTATTAGTGGTAGTGGATTAAGTGTAATTGGTAACAATACTGCAAATAAGTGGTCAATAGTGTAATTATATCGGAAAATGATGAGAAAGATGGTGAGTCTAAAGTATTTTACAGAATACACTACCCCAAATTAATTATCATTAAACAACTATTTAATATAAATTCCAAAACACTATTTAATTACATTAATTACATTTTAAATATATTATTTATAAATCAAAAAAAATATATAAAAATATAATTTAAAATATAATACATTAAACAAAACATCACCTTTAATTTCATATTACCTAAAAATCGGAATCTTCTAATTCTTGGTCACTATCTTCTATTTCTTCATCTGATTCTTCACAATCACCTTCATAATCACTTTCATTACCATTTTTATTTTGTTTTTGTAAGTTTTTTTTAAAAAATGTTTTCACAAAATTTTATTTAGTATTTTATTTTTAATTTATTATTATTTAAAATTTTAAAAAGGTTTATATTATTATATATGGATGAAACAGGTTTTTGCAATAATTACATAAAAACCTTAATTGGTTCTATGTGGTTTTTTAGTTTATTATTCAACCTCTGGATATTCACTTTCATAAACCCCTTTTGATATTACTTTATCAAAAAACACAAAATCACCGACGGTAATATCACCGTACAATAGATTTGTGCTCTTTTTAAAAACAACAGCCATTGTTTCTTGGGTGAAGGAGGTAGTTGTATCCTTGTTGAATTCTTTTTTTACCTCAACAAGATTATCACCAATTTTCGTATCTTTTGAGGTATTTGTTGAAGTGTTGCTAAAAGTGAAATATTGTGAATATTTTTGTATCAAATCAAATCGTACAACTTTTGCCATTTCACATAGATTTCTACCTTGTACTTCTCTAACAATATCTTTATTAATTCTATTTATCAAGGATCCGGTCAATAGGGAGTTCTCTTCAATTATTGCTTTGTTATTTGGTGAGCATGCGTAAAGGACAGCTGTATCTAAATAACAATGATTAGTAACAACACAACAATAATAATAATAATAATAATAATAATAATAATAATAATAATAATAATAATAATAATAATAATAATAATAATAATAAACATACCATCATAATCATTAAGCTTGAATCTTTTAGAGTCAACAAATTTTTCAATATCCATTCTGCAACAATCCAAAATGAATAATTTTTTAAACTTAACATTCAAATATTTTGATGTTTCCAATGTTGCTGTCTTAGTTGATTGAATTTTATTTTCAAAATATTCAATTTGAAAGTGTAGTTTAACTAGATTATCCAGAGTTAAACTATCATTGGAACATTGATCTCCATCTAATGTTTTCTTCAGTTCATCGTATTTTTGTTGTAATTGGGCATGTTTTGAAACCAAAAATTGTAAATTGATGAAGTTGATATCTGTTGGTGTGTCTTCTGAAATTAAAAGTAGTTCTTTCAACTCTTTTTCAAATTTCTTTTTTTTCTCTAATTTCACTTTTTCTTCTACCTTATCAAATAGTTCTATAATGGTCTCTAGTGATACACCTTTTTCCAATGAGTTATTATCAAATAGTATAGTATTCCCATTTGAATTTGCCCCATGCCCAGAAAAATAAAATATAAATTCAACATAGCAATCATTGTAATCCCAATTGTCAAGATATTTTTGAAATTGTTCAAGAATGGATGGTTTATTTGTATCAGCCTTATAAACAAAACCACATTGCTCCAAAACCATTGACATATCGTTGACATCTTTTGTAACACCTTTTAAAGACGAATCTCCAAGGTTTTCATATGTATTCCCAAACAAAAATGCTTTTTTAACTTTACCACTACTAAAAAGAGTCTAATTAAAAAAATTAATAAGTACTTATTAATAAAACATGAAAAAAAGAAAAAAAACGATTAATAATACAAACATCCAAACTTCTTGATGTTTCTGTTGTGTTTACCATTGGTGTAAAAGGAATTTCTAAAGGATAATAATAAAATATAAGAAAAAATTTGAATATTTATGACCAATGGATGTGGGGAAAAATAAAAAAAATTTAAAAAATAATAATATTCCAAAAAAAAAATTGAAAAAAATTAAAAATTGTGATCACTGAGAAGTAAGACCCAATTTTAAAAAATAAAAATTTTATTTGCAAAACAATTTTTTTTAACATTAACATTATGAGAAAAAAAACTAAATAACGAAGTTTTTATTTGTGCATCATCTTTCAACATATTTTGATGCATTTGGGAATCACACTAAACATAGAAATTAGTATATTCGCTATACAGTGTTAATGTTCGCACCTTAGACCGTAAAATTTGCCTTTTTTATATATAATATTAAGATTGTTATTTATTGTTTGGTGACTGTTTATTTAATATATTATTAATGTTTGTAACATTTGGTTCGCCAATTCCAAATGCAAAATTGATGATTGAAGGCGGAAGATGTTCTAATGAACCAGCGTAAACAAATTTTGGACCTAATGTGAGTGATAATACTGATTTTGGAATACTATTCTTTGCTAGTTGTATGTTGTAATTGTATAACTGTAAATCTGTAACTGATAGAGGTATTGTTCTTGAATTTAATATTTTGGTAAATTTGAAACCACATCTTAATGTTAAAATTGAATCTTCGGGAAGATTAGAGCCATTATTTTGAATATCAAAATCATCACCTAAATCTAAATATTTAACTGATGATGGAATTGAATCAATTCCAATTTCTTGGTTAAATACTTTGAACGAAAGTTTGGTAACAGATGAAGGAATTACACCTGCTGGAATTTCTTTGTTGAATGACGGCAACGAAAGGTCTTGGATACCATTGAATAAACCAAGTGTTAATTCACTATTAAATGATTTAAGTTGGATCCTCTTTTTATCAGTTGGTATTGGATTTTGAGTTAGATCCTCTTCATCCCATTGGCATAAAGGTTCGTCTTGATAGTTTCTTAATAGGGTGTGTAATTGTTGAGCATCTAATCTTTCATCATGGGTTTGATACAAACAACGATCCAGAATAGGTTTGTATGTATCTTTGTTTTCTAATTTAGAAATCATTAGTGATATAACTATACCCAGACTATATACATCAGACTTTAGATTTGGTTTACCAGCATTGGCTTCAGGAGAGCGATAGTACTGCGTACCAGTTGTTGTATTTAGAATCGGTGATTGAGTTATTTTTTTTGCGATACCAAAATCAATAAACTTTACAGGTTCTGTAATGTTTCCATCAT
Source organism: Dictyostelium capitatum (assembly GCA_015252635.1). Taxonomy (NCBI): domain Eukaryota; phylum Evosea; class Eumycetozoa; order Dictyosteliales; family Dictyosteliaceae; genus Dictyostelium; species Dictyostelium capitatum. The sequence continues at coordinate 5,087 of JACAFY010017706.1, read as the reverse complement.
CATCCAATGAGAGGAAAATATGTTCACATTTAATATCACGGTGAATAATATTAAATTTGTGAATATTAGCAAGTGCTAATGCAATTTCAGTAGCCCATTTAATAATAATATCTGCGCGACGACTATATGGAGAGTTACGCAGATCAGCAATTGATTTTGCCTTTTTATTATACTCCATATAAATATATATATTATCTCCATATCTACCAGATCCATAAAATTTCATTGAGTGTTCTCCTTTTAGTGTTTCTAAAATTTTTGTTTCTAGTGGATTCTGGATGGATGTTAGTAATTTGTTTCAATGAAATAAAAAAAGATATTAAAGAGAATAATACATACAAAACTGCTGATTGGAACTATTTTGTAAACATACTCTTCATTTTTAGCAAGTAAGTCATGGTTTCCTTGGAACGTTGCACGAAATACTTTTCCACTACCACCTTCACCCAACTTAAAACTATTCTTCCAATCACCATCATTATGATCTGTCATTTCAGGAAATTGGTATGTGACTTTATTTCCATTAATTATTATCAAAGTTGAATGTAATTTTTGTATACTTGATATTTTACTGGTACCAAAAGTTAAACTAATGAGTTTTGGAAGATTATCTAATGATTTAATGTCTTTAAAATTGGAACCTAATGTGAGTGACTTTACTGATTTTGGTATAATATCTTTTCTCAATGATAAATTGCAATTGTAAAGTTGTAAATCGGAAACTGTTTCTGGTAATTTGTTACAAAATTCGGTTAACTGTTCAATAGTAGAAAACTTGAAACCAGTTTTTAAAATTTTAATACATTTTCCACTATCAAGGCGTGCAAAAATACTACCAAGATTACTTTGAATATCGAATTTATCACCCAAATCTAAATCTGTAACTGATTCTGGTATAGACTCTCTTTCCAGTCTTTGATTAAATTCCTTAAAGCAAAGCCTTGTAACCGATAAAGGTATTGATCCTGGAATGATATTAGGCAATAGCACTCCATTTGGACTTTCAATTGTACAGTATATATCGTCTAGTTTTTCGGGAACCAATACTTGATTAAACTTTTCGAATTGGAGAGTTTCTACGGTATTGGGTAACTCACCAGATCCAATTACTTTATCATACAATGGCAACAATAAATGCTTAAAACTAGTGGTTTCTCGTTTTAAATCATTTGAATCTTCGGCAAACAAACTAAAATAGTGCTCGTCATTTGGTTTTATTTCTTTCTTTTTATCTTTTTCCCTTCTAAAACTTTCGTATAAAGCTTTTAGCATGCATTTTTCTGTTTGACCATTGAGTTTGTCAGTGATACCTTTCTTTGTGCAATGTTGAATGATTCTTCTTAAATTATTCGAGATAATTTTTGCATCTAACTTTTGTTCATATTCGGCAATGTCTTTATCTGTTGGAACACCTTCAAATATTTCTAAACCAAGTGCCATTTCAAATAATACACGACCAAAGCTAAAAACACATTTCTTACATTCATCTTCACCTACACAGTCATTATTTGTGTTTTGGATGTTTGGTGAACTTTCTTTTTTTGTGACATCCAAACCAAAGAATTTAACACCAACTATTTCCCATTTCTTATTTCTTTCAATGAATATATTGTCACACTTAATACCTTTAACGAAACTATGTTTATGAATAAGAAGAAGCTCTGATATAACTACAACTGCCAATTCAACAATCTCTTCACCATGGAATACCTTTAATGTCTTTTCTTTTAGTTGATCAGTAATTGATAATACATTTCTATATTCTAAAAAAAAACAATGAAAACCACCTTTTTCTTCATATCCAGAATACTTGATTTCTTTATCCTTAAAAGAACTTATTTCACTCTATTTTATTGATTAGAATAAATTCATTATCAAAATTGTCGAAAAATTGTACTTACTTGAAGAAAGTAGGAATCAATGTCAGATATGTTGACCATTTTAACAATGGAAACTGGTTTAGGTGTTTTATAAAATTTACCTTTTCCATGGAAAATATGATTATAAATATTTGCTTCTTTTTCACACAGTTCGGTGTAATTACTAACCAAATCTTCCATGTGTTTATTATTTCTTTTCACAAAAAAAAAAATTTAAATTTAAAAATTAAAAAAAAACAAGGTGTATTTTTGCTCATATAAAAAAAAAAAAAAAACCTAACAACCTAATTTTTGGTCATATAAAAATTTTTAAAAAAGCTGTGGACAAAAAAAAAAATAATTAAAAAAAACCAAGTTAAAAAGTTGTATGGTTAATTTATTCAAGAGAAAGACACCAATGTGGTTGTCAAATATAAAATGATAATTTCTTTTAAAAACTATAATTTTATTATTATTATTTATTATAAGTACAATTTTAACATATCCCACCTGTAAATGTAAATCTGGTATTACTAAAATTGAGCATTACCACCACGAAAAATCAGGTGAAAAAAAAGTAGCATAACCAACCTACACAATGGTGATAATGCAGCGGTATTTACTAAATTTTGGCATAACCCACATGTACAACAGTGATAATACAATGGTATTTACTAAATTTTGGCATAACCCACATGCACAGCAGTGATAATACAGTGGTATTACTAAATTTTGGCATAACCCACATGCACAACAGTGATAATATAGTGGTATTTACTAAATTTTGGCATAACCCACATGCACAATGGTGATGACACAACCAATACCACCATTTACACCGCCTGTACTACAAGCATTTGGCGAACCAATACCTTTTAAAAAAATGATCTAATTCTTCACCTTTGATATGCTCTATATAATTATTAACCAATACTCTAAAATCAAAACCAGCATTATGAGCTATCATTACATTTTTTGGTTGAATTGATGGTACACCTACTTGTCTGTATTATTCATATTCAACTATTGCACCCCATATCTCACCGTGATGACGAACCGCCCAGAAGGAGAGTTATTAACTAGTCCTACTCCGGGTTGTCGCCCTATCCATGTCGCTTTAGTGATTCAAATAGAATTATGTGATGAGTAACATATATAAATAATATGAAATTATGATATAAAAGCAAAGCAAAATAAAAAAAAAAAAAATTTTAAAAAAAAATACAAATAAAATAAACTTTTTTATAAATATTATTTTATTACATTCTTCTCTCTTTGTCATTTATTATGAGTGAAGTAATTGAATGGTTGACTACATTATTAATGTTTGATAAGTGTGGAATTAATTCCACATTTGATTCATCAATTCCAAATTTCAAGTTAATGATTGAAAGCGGAAGATATGTTAATGAACTGACACCATCAAAATTTGAACCTAATGTAAGTGATATTACTGATTTTGGAATACTATTTCTTGCCAATGGTATGTTATAATTGTATAATTGTAAATCTGAAACTGAAAGAGGAATTGATCTGTGATTTAATATTTTTTTCTCTGTAAATTTAAAACCACATCTTAATGTTACAACTGAGTAGTCAGGAAGATTATAACCATTATTTTGAATATCGAACTCATCACCTAAATCTAGATAGGTAACCGATTCTGGTATTGAACCGTACTCAATATTTTGATTAAATATTCTGAAAGAGAGACTTTTTACGGATGAAGGTATTGATCCAATTGAAATTGGCTGGTTGAATGACGATAAAGTGAGATTGGTAACACTATCAGGTATTGATCCAATTGTAATTGGCTGGTTGAATGACGATAAAGTGAGATTGATAACACTATCAGGTATTGATCCAATTGTAATTGGCTGATTGAATGATGATAATATGAGATTGGTAACACTATCAGGTATTGATCCAATTGTAATTGGCTGGTTGAATGACGATAATGTGAGATTGGTAACACTATTAGGTATTGAAAATTCACTGAGCGTTTGGTTAAATTTTTCAAGTTTAATTTCTTCTACACCCTTTGGGATTGTTCCTTGTATAATCGTACCGGTATAGTTGGGTAATGAAAGATATTTTATGGACTCTGGTATTGATTTTAATTTATCTGAACCTGAGTGTTCATAGTATCCATAACCTATTGCTTCTCCGGGATCAATGGGTATATTTTGAATCTTTAGCAAACAACTGTGTAAATCATTTGCACTAAATCGATCACTCACATTTAAAAGCAAACATCGTTGAATAATGTTTCTTAGACCATATGGCAAACGATCAGGTACTATTGGTATTCCATTGTCATTTGTATTCTCCAAATCACCATCAGCCATTTCTATTAATACACAACCTAAACTGTATATATCTGATTTGCAACTTGCTTGGCCGTTTTGTAATTTAACTTCAGGCGCCATAAACTTCTGAGTTCCTGTGAATGAGAAAAACACTGAACCATCTGCCCTCTTTACTTCTTTCGAAACACCAAAGTCAATAAATTTCACATCTTTCACATCTTTCACATCATCTTCAAAAATAATTATATGTTCACATTTAATATCACAATGAACGATATTAAATTGATGAATATTTTGCAGTGCCAGCACAATTTTGGTTGCCCATTTAATGATCTCATAACTACTAAATTTTCTTCCTTCTGATAGATAGTCATTAATTGATTTTGCACCGTTAGTGCTTTCCACATAAATATAATAATTGTCATTATCTTTACCACACCCATAATATTTAATTGAATGTGGATTGCCTTTCAATCTCTCTAAAATATATATTTCGCTTAAGCCCTTTATTTGTGTTTGAATGTGTAAGTAAAACCATACAATTGAATGCATATAATGATACACAATAGTTTCTTTAACAGTTAATATTAACAGACTTACGAATTTTGTCTTCTCGATTTGTTTAATCACAATTTTCGGTTCAGGAAAGTGAACATCATCAGCGTAATGTTTTATTTTTTTTGCTTCATAAACTATAGTACCCAAAACACCAGATTCTAACTGTTTAATTACCTCCCATTCTTTTTTATTATGATCGGAGAAAAAATATTCCATTTCTGTACACAAAAAAATTAAAAAAAAAAAAAAAAAAAAAAAAAATAAAAAAAAAAAAAAAAAAAAATTTTTTAAAATTTTTTTTGGTGACAAAAAAAAAAAAAAAATTTATAAAAAAATAAATTTTTTAAATTTTTTTTTATAA
>JACAFY010017705.1:0-13982 GCA_015252635.1 Dictyostelium capitatum | reverse complement strand
TTTTTTTTTTATATTTTTTTTTTTTTTTTTTTTTTTTTTTTTTTTTTTTTTTTTTTTTTTTTTTTTTTTTTTTTTTTTTTTTTTTAAATTTTTAAAAATTTTTTTTTTTTTTTTTTTTTTTTTTTTTTACAGATAAAGTTTAAATTAATACAATTAAATAATAATAATAAACTAAAATAGTGGGTGTGTGTGCTGTATATATTGTGTCATTTATCTATCTCTCTCTTTTTATTTATATTATTATTTTTGTATATGTGTAATTTAATAAACAACAACAATAAATTTAAATAACGAAAATATAGTAACAAAGAATTTAAATATTTAGTATATTACAAAAATAAGAATAAACAAATAGTAATAATATCTACAATACAACACGTTAAAATACTACAGAAACAACAAAAACCAACAACAACAACAAAAAAACGACGACAACATCAAAACAGAAACGTCCTCTCCATACCCCAATAATAATAATATAATATACATAAAAACACAACATGATGAATTCAAGTTCTGTTCACGCACCCCTCAGACCAAATTCACTTCAAAACCTTAACCCAGGTAAATTTTGGACAAATACAAGTATTAGCGGTTGGGTAGATTCAATTTATTCACAATCTGAAGTTTATATTAAACATGAAAGAGAATTAAAAGATGAAGAATTAAAATTACTTTCAGCAACTGGTGGTACAGGTGGAATTAATGAACCAATTGATTTAGATGGAATGGATATAGCTACACCAAATAATAGCAACAACAATAATAGCGGCAGCAACAATAATAATAATAGTAATAATAATAGTCAGAATATAAACAGTATGAATATGAACAATATGAACAATATGAATAATATAAATATCAATACTACAACAACTACAACAACTTCAAATAATACGAAATAATATAAATAACAATAACAACCAAAATATATATTATATGAACGTTCATTTTAATTGCTATTTTTTTTTAAAAAATTAAAATGAAGAAACAACACAACAACAACAACAACAACAATAACAAAGCAACAAAACAACAAAACAATAAACAACAAACAACATCAAATCGCTCATTTTATCTATTCATCATCCACTTTTTTCCAATAAATCATCAATCATATTATTACAAACAATAAATACAACAATAGTATAAAACAAGTAGTAGTAGCAATAACAAACAAACAAACAACAAAAGTAGTTTCGAAACAACACCAACCTTTCATCATGCTTATCAATATCTATCGCCTCCTTTTTTTTAATAATAATAAATAAAAGAATGTAAAAAAACTTCAAACCATAAATAATCAAAAAAAAAAAAGTAAAGATAAATAGTTTTTTTAGGAATTTAATTCATGATCATGTTGTCAGATCTATGTTGATTTGATAATTGTAACCAAAATTAAAATTTCAGTTATAAAAAAAAAAAAAAAAAATTTACTAATCTCCTACAACAGTTAATCTTAATTTTTTTTTGGATTTGAGGAAAGGCCTCAATGACAAAATGGATATTCGGTCCTACAAGCAAGTGGCACAGACCCAGAAGTTAACTTCTTCTTTTGTTTTGTTTTTTTTTTTTAATTGACTTGATTTCAAAAGGATAATTACTTTCAATCATATAATTTTTTAATAAACCAAATTGTTATGTTTAATTAAAAATTTATGTGATTTTATTTATTTATTTTATATTTATTTATTGATTTAATTTTAAAACAAAGTTTGAATTTATAGATATATCTGGTTTTCTAATTGTAAGTTTTAATAGAGAACTATCATATTCAAATGATAATTGATTGTGACCATCGATATTAGTAGTGATTGAAGTTGGTTTCTTTTCAACACCAAGAATAACAATTCTTTCAATTGTTGATTCAGATTTAAATCCATTGTTGTTGCTACCATTGATATCATTGAATGTAAGAGCATTATCTTTAAAGTTAAATTGTTTATAAAGGAATTGACCTTTTTTATAATTGAATGAATGTTCATCATCAACATATAAATTACCAGATGCAGTCTTTTTGTTTGAATCTAAAGCGATACGAATTGTATATGGATCATTAATCATTTGATAAGTTGATCTACGTACTCTTTCTTTTTTGGAAATGATTGAACCACCACGTTGGAATACTGGAATCTTTTCTAATGGTGTATCAATTTCAATGGTACCAGATTTGTAAGATTTCTCAGTGTCAACATCATACCAAATACCATTGTTACCTGGTAAAATAACTTTCATTGATTTTATGGATGGTGCTGTTACAGGTTTAACCAATAATGAATCACCAATTAAGAAACAGTCGTCCAAATCAAATAATTCTTTTTGTTTTGGATGTTCAACCCACAATGGTCTAATTACAGGTGCACCAGTCAATGAATTTTCATAGAAAACAGTGTACCAAGTTGGAAGATAACTATAACGTTTAGTAATTGATTCTCTGATTACAGTGGTATATGGTTCACCAAATAACCAAGGTTCACGACGACGTGAATCCAAATGAGCATGACCTCTAAAGAATGGTTGAAATGCACCAGCTTGATACCAACGTGTAAGTAATTCTGAGTCTGGATTTCCAAAGAAACCTCCAACATCAGCACCACTAAAAGTGATACCAGCAAGATTCAATGATAATAACATTGGATTTGAAATTTCCAAATGAGACCATTGTGCAGAGTTATCACCAGTCCAAATTGCACCAATACGTTGTGAACCAGCAAAGAAAGCACGAGATAAAACAAATGGACGATCATTTTTATCTGGATTTCTTTGAACGAGACCTTCACTTGTTGCCATATGATAATAGTAACCATAAAGATTATGAATATCACGATGTTCATATCCACCATAATGTTTAGCATCTTTATGCATTGAAACTTCTGGACCATTGAATACTGATGGTTCATTCATATCATTCCAAATGTAAAGATTCTTTGTTGAACCTTGATATTTATCATAAGAGAATTGAGTTGCCCACCATTCACGAATTTCAGGATTAGTGAAATCCAAATAAGATGAAGAACCTGGCCAACACCAACCATCATAATCGTTACCATCTTTATTCTTTACATAGAATCCTTTTGATTGAGCTTCAGAATGAATGTAGTAATTTGAATCTCTCTTGATATGTGGATCAACAATGGTAACCATTTTTCTATGTTTTTCAGCGATAGCATTTTGCATTTGTTCTGGAGTTGGGAAATTGTTTTTATCCCAAGTGAAATAACGTTTTTCATTGGTATGTTCAATGTCTAACCAAATTACATCGTATGGAATATTATGTTGATCGAATCCTGCATCCACTTGTTTAACATCATCTTCGGATTTATAATTCCATTTACATTGATGATAACCCAATGCAAACATTTGAGGTAATGCAGTTGTACCAGTGAGATAAGCATATTGTTTGAAAATTGCTGATGGTGTTGGACCAGTTAAATAAAATACATCAACTATACCAGATTCACTTATCCAATGTGTTTTTTTACCAATATCTGTTACATCTTCAATATCAACAAATGTTTCAGCTGCATTTAACCAAAATACACCAACTGTTTTATCGGTATCATGTGAAATCATTAATGGTACATGACCATAGAGTGCCATAGTTTTATCAATTTCATATTCGAAAACATCTAAATTATAAAGACGATATGGATTCTCTTTAATACCATTACCAGTGGTTGAACGTAATGATAAACGAGTTGTATGTTCTGGTATACCATAAACATGTGAACTACCAATAAATGTAAAATCCATTCCAATTGACATTGGTCCATTTGGTTTACTATCTTGATGTGAATGAAATCTTTCTTCCCAATAACCTTCATTGTTGTTATTGGTTGATGGTTTATCTTCTTCTTTATTTTCTTCACCACCGTTGTTTTCATCTTGACCTTCTACTTTTTCAGCTGGTGGTGCAAATGGAATTTGAATGTTTGATGGTTTATCAGAGATTGGTTCAAAATGGAATAAGCTATCTTTGTTACTTGTGATTGCTAATTTACCCATAACATATACATCTAATTTGAAAGGAACCAATTGTACACGAACATAACAACAATCTTTTTCACCATGTTTAAATGAAAATACGTTTGAACCTTCTGTTGGTTTCTCTTTCCATTCAATTGATTCAGTTTCAATTGTATCTAATAGTACATCTTTAACATGATAACGTTCTTGTTTACCAGCTGGTATTGATTTCTCTTGTGCTCTCATACGAACGATACCACCTTTATAAACTTGAAGTTTCATTGTTATTACATTATCCAATTTACTTTGTTCTTGTAAATCCATATAAATTGTATTTTCATTGGAAACCAATGAAATTGTATTCTTTAATACATTGAATGTTTGAATTTGTTTCATTGGATTATCTACTCCTACTTCATGTGAAACTCTATTTCTTTTACAAAAATGTGAATCTTGACAATTTTTAAATTTACTACTATCAACTGACTCTACAACACTACCAATTGTAATCAATGTTATTAACAATATAATAATTGAAAATAATTTAATTAAATTATTATTCATTATTAATAAATATTTATTAAATAAATAAAAAAATATAAATGTTTTTTTTGTTTTGTTTTTAAAATTAAAAAATGAAACAACTTTAGAAAAAAAAAAATTAAAAAAAAAAAAAATAAAAAAAAAAAAAAAAAAAAAAAAAAAATTAAATATTTCAAACACGCAAATTTTATTTTTTTTTTTTTTGCGATTTTTGGTTGTAATCAAATCTGATAATCATATGGAACAAGATGAATCAATTGAACAAATGTAAGTTGAAAATGAATCAGATGATATCAACCAACATCAGTTTATTTTATCCATAAAATAAACCAAATTTTAATGGGGTTAAATGATTTACCATTAAATTGTAAATCATTTACAGATTCTTCAATATCTTATTATGAATTATCATTTGATACTGGTTTATCTGATCCATTACCAGAGGTTTAAACACAACATTCATAGTTATTATCAACATCGTTTATAATTGTTATTAATAATAATAACAACAGCAACAGTATTCCAGTAAATAAACATTGGTCAATCCTTGTTAAAAAAGAAAATATAATAAATTTGATAGAATTCACAATTTATTAATTATTTTAATCAGCACACCAATTACATAAAGTACATTTATCACAATAAAAGAAATTAGATAATTATCATATAATAATATTGGTCACAGATTTTTGTTTTTTAAAAATTAATTAAACAAATAAATACTAATTTTTATATTTGTTTATACAGGTAAAACATCAACAACAAAACATTACATTCATTATGTGCAAATGTAATTATAATGGATACAGATATTGGATATGGATAAAAAGTATTTGGAAAATAAAGATTAAGTAGTAGAGTAACATTTTTGCAAATGTTAATATCAATGGAAGATTAACATTAATTTGGTGGATATATAAAACTATTATAAACAAACACTTTACATGTGGTAAATAAATAAAATTAATAAATAAAGATATGAATCACCATAAATGAAATAATTTTTAACTTTATTGGTTGTTTTGTATTTTAATAATACAACAATTGGTGAAATTATTGTTTACCATATTTTTTATCTTTAAATAGTAAACTGTTAATATTAATGGTAGCAGAATTCAAATTTTCAATTGTTACATAATTTGGAACACCTGGTATTAAATTGATATCTGAAATCTTCCAACGATTTAATTCATAATAATGTACTATTGCTGATGTATTTTTAAATGTATTGAGTGGGGCCATACATGCATTTGCATTACCAACTGATTGAGATACTAGTAAAGAAAGGTCAGTCATATTTACTGATGGATTACCCATTAAATAGACTTCAAATGGCTTTGGTTCTCCATCATAAGAATTGAAAAATACTTCATATGATATTCTTTGACCTGGTGGGAAAACAAGTCCTCCATAGTATTGTCTAAATAAATTTGGATTATATGATACTTGTGGATTTGCATAAAAATAATCAATAGAATCAACTTGAGTAACTGAACTTTCTATAATTATATTACCTGCGCCTGAATCTGCATTTATAAATCCAAAAATGACACCTATAATAAATTTAAGGAAATATGTATTAATATAATATACAGATAATTATAAATCGTTAATACTGATTTGTAACTTTACCATTAATGTATGGATTAGTTGGATTGCAACCATAGGAAGCATACGAACCAGAGTTTTCTGTCATAAAAAGTTCATATGAACTAGGAATAATTTTAGCCAATTTTTTGTTTGGTGAATTAATTGTGGAAAAATTTGAAAAAAAGTGTTGGCCAAAATAAAATGTTTCATCAAAAGAAAAACCAAAATTTGTAACACCAAGTGATTCATATTCTGATACATATACTGTATTAAAATTTGTTCCATTTAAACTAATTGCAATTCTTGATGAATTGCCCATTATATTTATCTCATCTTTACCATTTAAATATGGGAAATAGCTCATGACTGTATAACCATATGGTTCTGATGAATCACCATTACAAACGGGGTTCCATTGTTGAAATCCGGTGGTACCTTGAAGATCACCATTATATGTATAGAAGTTATTTGAAGCTAACAATGCATCAATATCATCCTCTGTTGATAATACTGTTGATAAGCCAACTTTTTTTCCAGAATTTCCAATCATGACTGATGGCGCAATTCTATTATTTATTGTTAATACACCTTTTGAATAACCTGGCATAATAGACCACCAATAATTTCTATATGGTTTTAAACAATAATTTTAGTAAAAATTATTAATATATAGTTACTGTTGAACTTATAATAAATATATTGCATAATATGTTTATATGTATATACATACGAAATATCATAAACATAATCATTTATATAATTCATGAATTTTATCCTATTATTCCAAATGTCTTTTGAAGTATATCCAGGTTGTAATTTGGTAGTTTTATCTGTGTTTGATAAACCAATTGCAACTGTGTCATTAATATATTGATAATAACTAGGAACACTTAAATCACCATCAATCGATGCAGATATAAGATCACCTTCATTTTGCTTGTAATAGTCCATGTTTCCTCTGATATGAGAAGCTAACCTGATTTTCATTGTACAGGCAGACACATATAATGGTAATAACATAACGCTACTGAATTCGTTAGTTGAATCACCAATAATAGTTTCTAAACTTTGAACGACATTATTGATCAACGTATTGATATTACTTTCCGTTGAATTCACAATCTGGGATCCAGTTGTACCTTTGGTAAATTGATCCATATTTTGTTTTACAAGATCAAATTGAGCTAGAACAGAATCAAATGAAAATGTGTCAATTGTCCCGTTTATTAAACTAACAATTTCATTTATGTATACTTGAGTGCTTGGCTCTGAGTAACTATTACTTATTAAACCTAATAAGATTGAAACACCAACCGCAAGAATATCGCCATCTGGAATTAACCACAATAGATTTGATGCTATAGATGCAATGTTTAATACTTCCATCGCGGTACTATCTGGATCTTCTTGAATAGTAATTGCACTAAGCATTGTTTGAGGATATTTTTGTGAGAGTTCATCTTCCATAAATTGTTTAAATGATTTTGTATTGTACGGTGATGTTTGTGATAATACCGATCCATCAAGTGATATAAAAACGGTAATAATTAATATAACCGCGATAAATATATAATAGAATTTCATCTTTTTTTAAAAAAAAAACTAATAATTATTAGTTTTTAATTTTATATAATTTAAATATATTTTTAAACAGTTATATCTATACATACTTTTTTAAAACAATAAAATAAATAATGGAATATTAATATTAATTCATATCAATTTGATTTATTTTAGCAAACCAATTTTTTTTTATTATATTGTGCTATTAAAAAAATTAAAAACAAAATTTTAAAAAAAAAAAGATCTTAGATGATTTTCGTTTTTTTATATGAACAAAAAATTCGTTGTCTTGCATTTTTCCCAATGTTATGATGTGACTTTTCATTAAATTTAAAAAATTGATGGTGGAAAATAGAATAATATAACCAATATTGATTGACCAATCATTTATAATCTAAAAATAATATCTACACCTAAATACATAATAAAATAAATCAAAGTTTCTTTATATGAAAGGATATTATTTATTTTTTTATTTTTTTTCAAAATATCACACCAATTTATGTATTTAGATGTAGATATTATTTTTAGATTATTAATTAAAATGAAAAAGATTGGTCAACCAATATTGGTTATATTATTCTATTTTATTCAATAAATGTCACATGAAATTTTTCTGAAATCATCATATAAAAAAGACTGTGATTTTCAAAATTATTATAACCAATACTGAAAATTTTAAAAAAAACTGTTTCGTGATGAATTTTTTAACTTTGGTTCGACATTAAACCCCAATCATTTCCTTTTTAGTTAATAATAATATCTAAAATTTGTATGTTATTGAAAAATAAAAAAAAATAAACAATAATATAATATTGATTGACCAACCATTGCTTGGTTGTTTATAACAATATCTGAAAAATTGTTTAACATAATAAATTTCACGTATCAAAATTAGTCTTTATTTTTTTTTTTTTATTATTTTCTTTAATTAAAATCACAAAATGAAAATATCTATTATATTTATATGTATATGTATTTTATTTATTCAATTTATCAATTGCCAAACATTTGAACAGTTTCCTGTATTTGATGAAACATCAATTCCGCTTACTTTTAATGGATATTTACCATATAATAATAGGTTAGTTGTTGGTGAATCAATTAAAGTAGGTGATACCGAATTTAAAATGACAAATACTGGTGCAGTGTTACTACATAAAAAGGTAATTGTTTGGAGCCCATTTAATTATTCAACACCAAATAATAATATTGTTGTAGGACTTGGTAGTGACGGAAATTTGTGTACGTTGGTGTTAGGTGCACAACAATCCGATTGGTGCACAATGGTATATAATTTAAATGGTGTTGTATTAAATATTTTACCAGCAGGTTCATATGGAAGAGGTAAATATATAAATTTTTAAATATTTTAAATTATATCATACATATACAAGATTATTAATATTTTATAAATTAATGATTATTTTTTATTTAAAGAATGGGGTATTGTTATCCAAACAAATACAGGTAAAATGGTCTGGGGTAAATTTGGTAAAGCAATTTCAACATATGGAAATTATCCACTCGTACCTGGTAATTATATTAGTTCTGGTAATGCATTGACTGGTGTTATATCAAATGGTGAAACATTTTTGGGTGTAAATCAAAGATCAGGTCAAGCAATTGGTTTTTATTTAGGTAGAAGCCCAGGTGATCCATATTCAAATTTAGTTTGGTCAGTTAATAAAACAGATACAAGAACATATCAATTGTTTTTAAAAAATAATAATGTTTGTATCGGCGTTAATATTAATGATGTTAACCCTATATGGTGTAAAACATTATCAAGTACACCAAAATATATTATTGTACCTCTTCCAAACAAGGATTTCAAAAATGATATAAATTTTTGGTATGTTATATCATAATTATTAATATTAATTACAAATATTCTCTTTTACTAATTATTTTTTATTTTTTAAAAAAAGGGGTTGGGCAATATTATCAGAAGATAAAAATGTTATTTATTTTGAATCTAATGGTGCTCTTCCCACATATAATAAAATATCAATACCTTTAACTACTGGTGCTTCAGGAGGGCAATTCAATTGGACAACTTATGGTTCAATTTTTAAAGTTGGGAATGTTGATTTAAGATTTAATTCAACAGGTATTTATTTAAATTATAAAGGTGTTGTTGCATGGAGTAAAACAGTATCTAGTGGGGTAACAGGAGTATATTTTCAAAATGGTATGTTTTGTAGAGTTTATAATAATTATTATACTGATTGGTGTTCAACACCAAAAAATTTTGGTGGAGTGAATATAAATTTATTGCCAGAAGGTTCATATGGTAGACAATGGGGGCTAGTGATTCAAAATGATGCTGGTAAAATGGTTTGGGGTGAATTTGGAGATCCTATATCCACAAATGGTATTTTCCCACTCATACCTGGTTCATTTATTGACAGATTGGATCCATTAAACAATGGAATTTCCCAAAGTGGTAATTTAACTAATGGTAAAAGTTATCTTGGTATCAATGGTTATCCATATCCAAGCTTCTATCAATTTACAAGTAATAATGATAGAACAAATTTATGGACAGCTAATAAAAATTATTTTAACCCACAAACATTCAATTTTACATTTGTAAGTGATAAATTAGTTTGCTATGAAAATTATTGTCCATATGATGATAAACCAAACAAAAGATATGTTCTTATTCCATTACCAGTTAAAACCAATGGTATTCCAGCCGATGATGGGTATGTTAATTTAGTAAATGAATTTAGGATTAACAAATATTAATATCGTTCTAAATAAATTTTAATAGTGCATGGGTTATTTTGGATAGTGAAATGAGATTAGTATTCGCACAATATGTCAGACCAAAAACTATGAAATTTGAATTAAAAAGTTCAAATTCGTACTCTTCTTTTGCATTGAACCAAACAAGTGGCCTTATAACATTTAGAAGTATGTTAGATTCCAAAGTATACTACAGCCAGCCACCAGTTCTTACCAATAATTCGACATTTATTAATTACCAATGTGCTCTTTATACGAGTGCATATCCTCAATATTACGCATGTGGAGCTCAAAGAACAACTCAAAATTTATATGGGCAACAATGTTTAAATGAAGTTTATTATCAAATTAAGGCCCCAGCTGGTCGTTTATCTTCCCTATTAAATATAAATGCTCTCCCAGGTTTTGTTCCTATGATTCCAGAATTTATATTTCCTCAAACTGAATTATATGACTACGCTGTATCTAGTGATGGTTTTGCTTCTGTTTTTTCTAATTATTATAATTTTAATCACTATTATCAATTATATTAAATAAAAACCAATTTAAATATTTCAAAAACTTCATATTTATGTTTTTTATGTAATAAAACCTATTTTTTTTATTTTTAAATATCCAGTAGAAGTATTAGGAAACGATTTTGATTGATTTTTAAATATTCCGTTTTGGATTATTTATCAATTGATGTTGCGATCATTATTATAATTAGTTTTTAATTTTTTTTTTTTTCTTTTTGTTCGGATTTATTTTATTTTTTTTATTTTCTTTTTTTTTATTTTCTTTTTTTTTAATCATAGAAAGAATAATATGTATCAAATGATGTACTGTAAGTATATTTAATATTATTTTTTATTATTTTTCATTAATATTATTCACAATTATTTTTATTTTTTTATTATTCTTTTTAAAATTTTTTTTTTTTTGACTAAATTCTTATCAATTTTTACATAGATTTTATTTTGTTTTTATTATTTGTTGCGAAAGCATCAACTCAAGTTACATTAACAGGTCAAATTAAATATATAGAGGGTACATATAGTGCATGTATATATTTCAATGATGGTTTAGCGCTTGGTGGTTGTGGTAGTCATGATATAAATAAATGGAGTTTTCAACCAACACCATCGGGGTATATTTTAAAAAACATTGGAAGCTGTATCGGTGTATACGAAGATAAAATAATACAATTAGAATGTGAGAGAATACCATCAAGATTAACAATATGGTCAATTAGACATATAGCTGATCCAAACAAATTTTTTATTAGAAGTGACGCAAATGGAAAATGTTTATTCAAAAGTGGTGACCTTATTAAACTAGATAATTGTAGTAAAGCAACAACTTTTACATTACCATTTAATGCACCAAATGGTAAATATATATATATATATATATATTATCATTATTTATTTATCACATTATTATTAATATGTTTAAATTATTATTATTATTATTATTAGCTCCATATTATAATCGTGCATCGATACCATTAACACCAAATGCATATTTAGATGCAAATTCACCAACATTGAATAAACTTGCAATGGGTGTTAATGTTACAGTTGCTGGATATACATTGTTATATACTATTAAATGTATATTAACAATTTCAAATTTAACATCAACTCTTTGGCAAAGTGTACCAGCTGCTAATTGTTTGCCTGGTGCGAATCCATCCCTTAATTTAGGTACTGACGGAAACATGTGTACATATCTATCAAACAGAGGTTGGTGTTCATATTCACATGGTCTTGGTGGTCGTTACTTAAATTTTTTGACACGTATGTATTATTACCACATTATAACAACAAGAAATTTCTGTAATAATCATATCATAATATAAATATTAATAAAAACCTTTCAATATCTAGCTGGTTCATATGGAAAAGGTAATACCATACATATATTTATTTTTGTTTGCCAATTATATTTTAAATATTAACTAAAAACCAATTATCATTGAACAGAATGGGGTCTTGTTATTCAAACATCAACAGGTCAAATGGTATGGGGTATTTTTGGACCTTCAGTAGTATATGATGCACCATATGCAATGATACCTGGAAGTTTTATTGCAATTGGTCAAAACTTGACAAGTACATATTTAAGTAATGGAAGGTAAATATGCATTGTGTTCGCATTTATATATCAACAAAACATGTTTTGAATTATAATATATTAATCTAAATTTTGAATTGTAGGGATTATTTAACACTTGGAAGTGATGCCATATTAAGATATTACATGAATAATCCAACTGATGGTAATGTTCATATAATTTCACCAATACTTTGGACATCACACAACGTTACAACTGCTCCAATTACGATACCAGGTCCCTTTTATGCAGCAATTCAACCAAATTTTGATGCACTTAAATTTTGTATTTTTTCACGAACAGTCCAAACACCAATTTGGTGTTTATCTGTACCTTCATCAACATATTATGTACAAATACCAACACCATTAGATTCAACAAATTCTAACCAATGGGGTTTCGTATTTAAAGACAAAAATTTAAATATTGTAGGTGGTTTATTTAATACAAATCAATCTTCCTTATCTTGTACATCAACACCAAGTGATAATTTTATAATTACTGATGGTAAATCCAATTTAAAATTTGACAAATATGGTTACATGGTTTCTTTACAACCATATAAATTATGGAATGGTGAACACGTCGTTGTTAAAGGTAGTACATTGAATAATCCAGGTTATTATTGGCAATGGGATACAAATAATGATCTCATAATTAAAGATCCACTTGGTAAAGTGAATAAAAGACTTGTTGTTGACCAAAAAAATGTTGTTATTGATCTTAAAAGTTCAACTAAAATAGCAATCATTCCTGGTATACCAGAGATGTTTATTATTAATGGTAGAGGTGTATCAATATATAACACTCCATTATACTAAATTAATTATTTCAAAATAAAAATTAATTTACCACATTACCAATTATATTATTATTCTTTAACCGGTTATTTTAAAATTTAATTTATAGTGGCCATTGATATATCATCTCCATCAATTATGAATGTTGAAAGTTTTGTTTTAAAAACAAGTCCAATATTTTTGATACCATTAATGTTTAATACACATGGTACTGGTGATTGATAATCTTTTAAACACATTATTGTTAGATCAATTGTAAGAGTAATGAATATAATTGAAGATCGTTATCATTGAAATGATTATTTAAATAATACTATTTTCACATTGAACATAATGTTATTGATTATATTTCATTATGTTATGATTTTATTGTTTCTTCTAAAAATGCATGTTTTTAAAATACGAGGTTTAAAAAAAGAGGAAAAAAAGGAAAAATGTAAAAACTGGGGAGATCCGAGAATCGAACTCAGGACGCTACCACCCAAAGGTAGCATTATACCACTTAACTAATCTCCCGTCATTACTTGATGATACCGGTAAATTTTTACGCAATTTATAACGAGAATTAACAACTCACTCACACACAACAACATCAACAATTTATTTGTTATTTTATAATTAATAAAAAAAAAACAATAAAAAGAAAAAAAAAAAAAAAAAAAAAAAAA
>JACAFY010017696.1:2500-13990 GCA_015252635.1 Dictyostelium capitatum | reverse complement strand
TTACACTATCCGCTTCGTCGGCTGCGTCATATGTGTATAATAGACAGCCTTTGGGTGTGATGAGTTGATGACAAAATAGCGGATTTTTTTATTCTTTCTTTTTTTTTTTTTTAAAGAGAATTGAGGGGGTTTATTTTCGTTCGTTTCACTCTAGGTGTTATCTTCTGTATGACCTTTTGGTCTATGGGGGGGTACACCACTGCGGAGTGATTCCTCTCCTCCCTGTCAAGAGTAAAATTTAGGGGGGGAAGAGCTTTGCCCTTTTTTTAAAGGGGTGTCGACGGACGACGACATCATTTTTTTTTTTTACACGATCAATGTTGTACAAAAGGAATTATATTATAATTTAGACACCATCCAAACATCTGATCGAATATTGGATAATGGCATCTTTGTCATAAAAATTTCAAAAAAAAAAAATTTCAAAAAAACTCAAAAAAAAAATGAAAAACAAACAATTTTTTCATTTTCACAACCCAATCACACTCTTTAGTATTATTCAATTACCCATTTATAATGGATAAAGTAAGTATTTAAAACTGTAGCTATCATTAAAGTGGATAGAATTCTTATAAAATGCAGTAACAGCAATGGTGGTAGTGGTGGTGCAGATGCAGAATCGAAATTATTATAATAACACATTGGACAATCAAATCAATATACAACACAACTTATAAACAAAAAAAGAATAGAGAAACTGAGCCAAATTCACCATCAATATACCGTTCAACATCAACTCACCTTAGATTAATCATACAACTATTTATTTGTACATTTATCTTAAATACACAACAATATTGTCATATCTCCGGTTGCGACAATGATCACTTTAAATATTAAAAAATAAAAAAATATGAAAAAAAACAACAATTATTAATTAAATTGATCAATACACTATATGATGTAATGATAAGGTTATTTATTAATTTATTTAGTATTCTTTCTGGGTTTAAGAATTCATTCTTTTTCTTTCTTTGTTTTAATGTATAACCAGTTGTAGCTGATAAACCAACACCAACAGCAACACCACCAACAGCAACACCTGACCAATTTTTTTTGTAGTATGGATTACTATGGCACGCATATGCTGAATTTATATTTTCACATGATAAGAACTATTATTAATATTACAAATTATTATTTGATTATTATATCGACAGGTTATTATTATTATTTTTATTTTCTTGGTTCAAGAATAGTACTAATTGAATGAGTTTCTTGGATTAATTAGTTTGAAATATTTTTTAGAGGTTGTTGATAGGATTGAATTTTTTTAATGGTTCCATAAAATTTCTTTTAATATATTTGTATTTAAAAAATTTGTTATTATCACCACCACTTTCATATCACTCCCTAAAGAGTATTCACTATCTGTACCGCTTTTACTACATTTTCTTGCTCTTGTGAAAACGACATTCATTCTTTTCCAATCTTCAATTAAATCACCAATATCTTTTTTATCATTTGATCTAACAAATGAAATTATGATACAATCTTTATCTTTACCTTGAAATCTATCAATTGTTAAAATATCTAAACCTTCAATTGGATTAATTGTAGTAGTAGTGGTGGTGCTATTGGTTGAAGTATCTGTTGTTAATGATTTAATAATTGAATTTCTAATATATTTAATTTGATATCTTCCTGAAGTTATAATACCAATTTGATTCATTAGTACATTGCTGATTTAAACATTTAATCAATTTACCATTTATTATTATTTTTTTAAAAATAATTTAAAACATTGAAATGTGTTCAAGTAATTTCAAAAATAATTTTTTATGATTATTAAATTATTAGTTTTATAAAAAACATTTAAATTAGTTGTAAACACATTCAAAATTACCAGTAGTTGGTGTTTATGGAACAGTATTAAATGATGGGAGGTAAAGCATACATTAGTATATTTATAATTATTTCATGAGTGAATTTATTAATATTATCAAAAATTTCCAAACCTCTATGTGAAGTGGTTCATAAATACTTAATAAACTGTTTAATTTTACATTATTTTATTATTAAGTTCAACATCTTTATATAAAAAGTTGACTTGGCTAAATATTCTTTTTAACTAAATATTATGAATGTCTTGATATTAAAATATTTATTAAATATGTGTTTTAAAAGTGAAATAAATAAGAAGAAACAAGATTTTTTTTTAAAACTAAATATTATTTATTGAAGATTTTGAGATAATATTGATTTATAAGAATGATTTGTGTTTTTGTTTTTTTTTTTAATTAGTGACTAATTAAATTCAATCTAATGGAAAAAAGCTAAGATGAATAATGATAAGATTGCAACTATTAATTTTGGATATTCAATACTTGAAGCACCATTACCAGCAGCTGGAGTTTCAGTAACATTATTTGTGACTGGTACTATTGGCACACAACCTGCTGGACATTGAATAACTTGAGTTGGAGTTGGACTTGATGTTTCTGGTAAAGCTGTATAACAAAAAAATTAATTAGTATATTTATAAATTATTATATATGTGGGTGAATTTATTAATTATCCAAAATTTCCAAACCTCTATGTTGTGAAGTGGTTGTAGAAGTGGATGTAGAAGTGGTTATAGAAGTAGATGTAGAAGTGGATGTAGAAGTGGTAGGAGTGGATGTAGAAGTTGGTGTAGAAGTTGAATAATTATTTGTAATTTGTGAAGTGGAAGAAGAAGTGTGTAATATAATAGTAAAATTAACATTTAACATACCAGTATTTGGATTATTATCACAAACAGCATCAACATTGATATCAAAAAAAGCACCTTGAATATTTGGATCAGCAAAATCAATCCATACACTTAAACCAAAGTTTGTATTTTTACCTGAAGCACCTTGACCAAATTGTAAACCCATTTTATCATGATCACCGAGAATTGTAATTGCACTGTTACCATTTGCACATGCTGATTTGGTAGTATCAACTGTATAGAAAGCCCATAAATTTGGATCAATATTACCACCACCTGAAAGATATGCTGATGGTTTTAATTCTTGTTTGCTCATGTATGAACTAGTTGGAATGAATGCAGAGAAATATAAATCACATGTAACTTTAACTGATGAGTCTGCTTTACCTTGGAAAGCACCTTGGAGACGGAGATTACCATTGCTTGGATCAACATTGAGTACACCTGGTGATGTTAATTCAAATTGAGTTTGTTGACTAAATGTTTGTGTAACTTGATCAACATAAAGTGCTTGATCAGAATTTGGTTGATCAGTAACACTTGGATCAACAACAGCTTTTGACAATTGATATTGATTTGAATCACAAGTGAATGCTGAAGTACAACCAAGATTGATATTGATATCTAAAACTTCTTCATTACCAGATTGGAAAACTACACCACTATCTTGTTGAGATGCAGTAAATTTAAACCAACCAGATGCACCATATTGAAGATTTTTACCATTTGCACCTGCACCAAGTTGGAGTGCAGTACCTGGATTGATATTCATATCAATTGTATTACCTAAATTGGCTGCATCAATACCAACTAATTGAGATGAACCTTCTCTAATTTGATAGAAACTCCAAGTTGATGGATCAATACCACCAGTACTGTATGCTGCTGGTTGCAATTCTTTTTTAACATCAATTGAACTTGTATCAGTTACTTTATCAAATGCTGCTCTTAAAGCGTATCTACCTGCATTTGTACTATTAACTGGAGCCATTGTACCAGCAAGAACAAGATTTTGACCACCATTGGTTTGTGTAATACCATAATTGATGAAATCATAATTGTTTGCAGTACCTTTAATCTTATCAACACCAAAGTTATTAAATGTTAAAGCGTTACCACCAGTTGATGGACCATAAGTTGCGTCAATTTGTGCAGCTGTTGCATCTGTAAATAGTAAAGTTCGAAATCATAATTGTTAGTAAATAATAATAATAATAATAATAATAATAATAATAATATTGTAAACTAATAGTAATAATTAAAATTGCTATTTACCTTCGATTGTACAATCACCAAGTACACCAGATGCCATTACCATTGAAACTAATGCTAATGATAAATATTTCATTTTTTTGTTTGAATGTATTTAAATTTGAAATAATTAAATTTAAATTAAAATACTAATAGATATATGTATATGAATAAAAAAATATATTAAAAGTTGAATGTGTGTTGTTTATAATAGATAAATAAATAAATAAATAAATATATTAAATAATTTTGTTTTTATTATTTAATGAGTTGAATGTTTTGTTTTTAATGAAATTACAAGAAATAAATTTACCTTTTTATAGTATTTCAAATTGTATGGAAACATAGCAATTTTAAAATAAATTTAAAATTATTATTTAAAATTCTTGACACAAATCAAGTCATATGCACACAATAGGAAAATATTAATAAAATTACTATACCAAACCACTAACACCACATACCCACATCTTTAAAATTAGAAAACTATAGTAAGGAAAATATTTAAATTTGGAATTGTATGTGTGGGTAATTTGAATTTTTATATAAATTAGGAAATAAAAAAATAATTATTTATGTGGTGTGTTCACGCAGTAATTAATAGTATTTGAAAAAGATTTTAAAAAAAAAATAAAAAAAATAAAAACACACACACTACACAAACATAGCAACAACACACCTTTGAAATTAAGTGTGTAATTCAATTTCGTAATATTAATGTTTACTAAAATCTCTTTTTTTCTTTTTTTCCCCACACTTTTTTTTAAAAATGTTTAAAATGTGTTGATGATAATGACAAATTTAAGACATATAATAAAGAAAAGTGATAAAATATAAAATAATAATATCCGAATATCTTTGTTACTTTATTTTAACATATTATTTAAACATTTTTGAAATTTAAAACAACTTTTATGATAACGGTATTTGATTTGTTATTAATCTATGACTGTTGCTTTTAAAAAAAATGATCATATATGATGGGTTGGGAAATTTGAAAGTACTCTCGCAAAAAAAAAAAATGATTTATTTTTAAAAATAAAAATGAATTTTAACCAACCGTATTTTTTTTCAACATTTTATAATCAGATACCAAATTATTTTATTTATTTATTTTTTTATATATTTTATTTATATATAATAATACTGTTATTAATTGTAAAAAATGATAAATAAAATATGGATTATTTCAATTTTTTCAATTATTTGTACAATATTATCAACAACTACAGAATCTGCTATGATCAATATAAATGGTGATATCAAATTTAATAATATTGATAGCACAAGTACTACAAGTAGTAGTGATAGTGATGAATCATATTCATTAGATGATGCATATAAATTATTAATGTATTCATATTCTGCATATTGTGAACCAGATGCATTATTAAATTGGACATGTCCATATTGCAAATATAATAATATAGATACATCATTAATTGTGACTCAATTAATTGAACATGATAGTACCGATACATTTGGTTATATTGGTTATACAGAAAATAAAAATTCAAGTATGTACAACAACCGTAATAATTTAATAATAATAATAATAGTATTGCTCTTTTACCAAATATTAATAATAATTAAATAATTAGTTGTATTATCATTTAGAGGAACAAATATGGAATCATTAGATAATTGGATTACAAATTTAAACTTTGCAAAAACAGAACCTTACGCTCCTGGTAATCCAGCATTGGTCCATGCTGGATTCAATCACGCATACAAAAGTGTTAAAGATATGGTACATCAATCATTAAACGATACTATTAAACAATGTCCAACATGTGATAATTTAATAATAACTGGTCATTCTTTAGGTGGTGCATTATCAATTTTAGCAGCTCTTGATTTATATGGAAGTTCATTTACCAATTTACCATTAAAATTATATACATACGGTTCCCCACGTGTTGGTGATATTGCATTTGCAGAATTTTTCGAATCTAGCGTTAAAAATGTAAATGATAGAAATGTTAAACGTGTTGTTAATGATCATGATCTAGTTCCTCATTTACCAGCTAAGGCATGGAACTTCTATCATTTAAGTACTGAAGTTTGGGTACTTAATTCAACAAATCCATCAGATTATAAAGTATGTTCACCAACAAATGGTGAAGATCCAACTTGTTCAGATTCTTTAAAAATCGCATTAAACGTTCCTCAACATCTTGCTTATTTTAATATTAATAAAGATTTATGTTAAATTTATAAATAATAAATAAAAAACATAAGAGCAGTAATAATACCATATAAATTAAAATAAATTAAAATTACTCTTGTTTTTTTTTTTTTAAAGAGATCTCTTAAATATATTTATATAAAATCAAATAAATGAATAAATATAATTTTAAAATTATAAAATAAAAGAAAAGAAAAGAAAAACATAGAGACATTAAAGTAATTTTAGTTTTACAAATTATTACGAATTAAAAAAATAAAATTAAAATTTTGCAAAATCATTTTTTTTTTTTATTTTTTATTTTTTTTTTATTAATATTATTTATTCTCGAAATTAATTTAGAATGTAGCATGTGTCCAACGTGTCTTTAAGTTTTATAGTTTTTTTAATTTATCAATAATAAACAAAAATAATAATAATAATAACATTTTCAACAAATTTGGTTATTAAAAATATTTAACAGCACTACACAATATATCATTATAAAAACAACATTTTTTCAACTTCCATATAAAATTTTATTTTTTCTGGTTCTCCTTCTATAATAAAAAATTATTTAATTTATTTATTTTATTTATTTTAAAAAAAACCAATAAAGTTAAAAACTATTATTTTTTAAAAAAACAAAAAAAAAAAAAACCCTTTTCTGTGTATAATATTAATCTTATAATCTTTGTTTAATATATTACTATAGCATTACTCATACAATAAAAAAAAAAAAAATTAAATATCTACAAAATAATTTTGTAATAACAATAACAACACACTTTTTTAAACAATTTTTTAAAAAAATTATTTATTCCTTTAAAAAAAATAAAATAATAATAATAATAAACAAAAACCAATTATAATTATTAAATTAAATGTTTGTTGTAATTTTAAATAATATATAACATAAAAATGCCTTTAAAATTATTTAATAAAAAAACAAATGGTAATCAACATACAGTTAAATTAAAGGTTGATTTAATTTCAAATGTTTCATACGCATATTCAAAAGATACAGAATTTGAAATTGAATGGAAACGTGGTACAAATCATGGTGTATTACCAAATGTTTTTATGCAATCAGATGGTGAAATTAAACCAACTACACAATTTTTAATACCGTGTCAATTTGTAAAACAAAAGAATGAACAAGGTATTGATGAATTTGCACCAAAATCATTAATTATAAATCTTAGAAAGGTATTGTAAAAAGATATAATGTTACATAATACTACAATTATATATTTTATTAACATATTATTTATTATTAGGTTGAATCAAAGAAAAAAAGTTCAACAAAAATTGGTACACTTCAAATTGATTTATCACATATGGCAAATAAATTTGAATCTGATAAAGAAAAACAATATTCATCAACAATGAAAGGTGTAGTTGATCAAGAATTTAAACCTTATGTAAATATTATTGAATATTCAATACCATACTATCAGTATAAGGTTAATATATTAACATGTTTTTTATATATATTTATTAATAGGTCGAATTTACAACATCAATATTTAAAGGATTAATGACACCAGACGATTTTGAAGATAAATCATTATTTATAGCTCCAATTATATCACCACCACAAATTGCAGATGATATATCAATAACACATTCATTATATTCAGAAAATAGAAGAAATTCTGTTTCAAGTGTATCAAGTGAATTATCAGAATACTCAAATATACAGGAAACCAATAACAATTATGGTCATCGTCGTAATAATAGTAGCAGTAGTAGTGGTAATGAAATTGAAAGCAGTGGTAGTGAAAGTAATAAAAAAACATCACCAAATAATAACAGTGATAGAGAAAGATCATCAAGCGATCCATTTGATTTTAAATTTGAATCATCAAAACCAACTAAATTTTCAAAGAAATCACTAGTAAATTCAATTACATTGGATGGACCAATTACAAGTCCACATGAAGCACCAATATTTTCATCAGACGAAGAATTAAATAATATAAATCGTTCACCTGTATCAGATAGCTCATCACATAGTGGCAATTCAATTTCACCAACAAATTCAACTCAATCATTTGAAACATTTGAAAAGGATACAAATGATCAAATAACATTTGAACATTCACCAAGTAGAAACAATGGAAAATCAAATAGTAGATCACAAACACCAACAAAAAGTAAAAAGTTTTTCTCATTTTCATCAAAGAAAAAGACACCAGAAACTGCGAAACAATCAAGAAGAAAGAATAGTATTAGTATTGGTAATGGTAGTAAACCAGAAAATGCAAATTTATCAAAAATCAAAGGAGAAGAAGTTGATGAATTTTCAGAAGATTCCGAGTTAACCAGTAGTGGTAAATGGAGAAGAAGACATTCAACTCCAAATGTTGGTTTCTTTTCAATTAAATCAATTAAAGATAAAGAAAAACAAAAAGAAAAAGAAAAAGAAAAAGAAAAGAATAACAATAATAATAATAACAACAATAATAATACCAATAATAATAATAATGATTTAAATATGAATAATTTTACAATTAACGAAACAAATGAACAACCAGATGTAAATATTAGTAATGGTAGTAATGGTATACTGAAATCAACAACTTCACCACCAAATAAATCTGAAAAAAGAAAAAATTCAAAAGAAAAAACATTTATGAATAAATTAACAACATCATTTGCATCATCATCATCAAGTAATGGTAGTAATAATGGAGATTCAAAAGATTCACTTCAATCATCATTAATTTCAAGAAATTTAGATGAAAAAATGAAATTTTTAAATGATGATATGATTGTATCAAAAAGACCAGAATACGTTGGTAATATACCAATCTCGTCAATTGCAATTTATAAATGTTTATTTGAATGGAAAGAATTATCACCACAAAATCAAAAATGTTTATTACAAATTATTGAAACATTTGAAACAATGATTCGTAAAAAGAATATGGGTAAAGAGAAATCATTTTATTGGTTATCAAGTTGTTTTTCATTAGGTTTCTTACTGGAGAAAACATTTGAAAATTTAAAAATATCAAATTCAGAAAAGCAACAATTACTTTCAATTACAATTACACCTGGTCAACAAATTAATTTATCTGTTTCAGAAAATCAAAATCTTCGTATATTCACTGGACTGGTTCAAAAATATCAAAAATCATTTTGGTCATTATATTGGGATAGTTTAAAAATTGAATTAACAAAAGTAATGGATAGAGTAGTTGAACAATTATCAGAAAAAGAATTTGAAACTTCACCAATATTTTTAAATTTCCTTTTATCAACATTGGAATTTCTTGAAAAGAGATTACCATTTCAATCTATTTGGCCAAACATTTTCAAACAAATATTTTTCTATGTTGGTGGTTACCTTATAAATAAATTTTTAACAGATAATTCATTTTCAACAACAAACAATGCAGTAAATACAAAATTATTCATTTCATCACTTTCACAATGGTTTCAAGAGAATAAAGAATTAAATTATTTTTATTATTTTAAAATGGAAATGTCAACATTAATTCAAATTCTAGATGTTTTAATGATTGAAAAAGGATCATTACTCGATGAATCAATTAGAAAAGAAATTTGTCCATCATTAACAACAACCCAGTTGGCAATTGTGTTGTGTCGTTTTAATCCAGAGAATAACAATGAAGAAGTTGATCCTGCCGTAATTAAATTTTTACAAGATGAAGGTATTAAAAAACATGATATTCAAAATATAACTACAAATGTTGATAAATTATTTGATTTACCAGACAAACCAGAACCAAGTAGAAGTATAATTGATACTAAAATTCCTGTCAATATATTCCCACAATCAAATCAAAAATTATTTAAATTTTTAATTAAACCAACAACAATCTATTAATAAATAATAAAAAGTCTAATTTAAATTTAAAAAACATATATATATATATATTTAAATATAAAAAGTTGTGTATTTATTTTTGTTTTGTTTGTGTGTTTGTGTATTTATTTATTCGTTCGTTATTATTATTATCATTATTATTACTATTACTATTTATTTGAATTGATTATTCATTGCAACACCTAAACCTAAATCTGTATCTTCTTCATCATCATAATCATCGTATGTTGATCTATGATAATAATTTACTTTTGGAGGAGATGGTGGTGGAATTGGAATTTCACTTTTGTCCAATGCATTTTTAACACCTAAAAATACTAAATTGGCAACTAAAACTGATATCATCCATAGAGAAAATAACATAAAATAAGTATTTAACCCTGTAAATAACCCTTTAATTCCTCTTCTACTAAGAATATCTCTTAATGTTTTAACTAATCCTATATTTCTAATATTTAATCTAACTTTTACAACTACAATTTATTTCACCCGAGAACAATGTTAGTAATAGTACGATTACTATAGTTTATGAATAATATAATAATTACCTGTTAATATATAATCCAATACTATTTTAACACCTAATAATGCCATTTGAAGTGGTGATTTCTCTGTTTGTTGTTCTGGATATTGTTGTTGTTGTTGTTGTTGTGGTTGTTTTTTACACTTTAATAATGAATCTAATTTTGTGTATACAGCTTCTAATAATGATTTTAATACTATAACTTCCCATCCTGTATATAGTGCTCTAATACCTTCATTTTTGCAAACACCACCAATTGTACAATCATTTAAATTGTTTTTATCGGACCTATAAAATTTGTGTACAATTAAACGAGTCATTATAACATCCAGTGGTAATGTTAAAGCATACTTTAATAATGATAATGATCCACTAATGCATTTAACCATATTACTACTTAATTGACCACCACCACCGCGATTTCGTATGGACCCATTTGAAGTTTTAATTTTTGGATTATTTTGAATATTATTAAATGATCTTTGTATAAAATTAATTAAAATTGTAACCATATTATGTGCAATGTAAACCATACCACCATCATATATGTGAATACCTTTTTGTCTTAATAATTTAATTAATGATGTTGAAACTGGTGTTGGTAAATGCTGAACTATTGAAGATGCACTTATGTTTGATGTAAATTGTGAAATTGAATTAATTGATGGTAATAGTAATTGTGGTTGTTGTAATACATCTGTTATTGATGCTGCATGTGATAACATCATTGATTGTGTCGGTGTAGTTGGTTGTGATTGTATAAATGTTGTTAATGCATGAATTGGAAATTCAATTGGAAAGAATAATATTTTACTAAATGCTAATGATCCCCATTGTAATACAAAATCAAACATTGTATTTTGTTCTTGTTGTTTTTTAAAATTATTTTTATCTCTTTGTATTCGTGATTCATTATTATATCTATTGTTATTCCTATTCCTATTATTATTTATATTATTTATATTATATATATTATTTATATTGTTATAATTATT
>JACAFY010017687.1:0-14005 GCA_015252635.1 Dictyostelium capitatum | reverse complement strand
CCCCCCCCCGCTTCCCCGCCGTATCAGTGTTTGTGGGGCTGGTCTTTGTTTAATAAATTCAGTTTGAAAGCCGCTATGGTTTTTTTTTTTTTTTTTTTTTTATCAACGGTTGTGCGTTTTTGTCATTATTTTAACAAGATATCTTTTTTTTTTTATTATTATTATTAGTATTGTTTTATATTTTACCATACAAAAAAATGAAATTAAAATTAAAGAGAAAGAAGGCTAGACCATCCTATCCAATTATTGAAGTTAAATCCAATAAAATAGAATCAAGTAATGAAAATAAATTAAAAGGATTTAAAAGTAATGATATATCAACAACTAAATATACAAGATATAATTTCATTTTCAAAAATTTATTTGAACAATTTAAACGTATTACAAATATATACTTTTTAGCAATTTGTATTATTACATTAATTCCACAAGTTTCACCATTATCACCAGTAACATCATTATTACCATTAATATTCGTATTGGTAGTAACAGCAATTAAAGAAGCATTTGAAGATTATGGTAGATATAAAGCAGATAAATCATCAAATTATTCAGAATATCAAGTTTATAGAGATGGTGAATTTAAATCAATTAAATCAAAAGATATTGAAGTTGGTGATTTAATTAAAATTCAAAATAATCAAGCATTTCCATCAGATATTTTAGTTTTATCTTCAAATTTAGAAGATGGTATATGTTATGTTGAAACTTCACAATTGGATGGTGAAACAAATTTAAAATTATTTAAAGCTGCAAAAGAAACAAATTCACTCTCAATTGATCAAATTATTGCAATTGATGCTAAAATTGAATGTGAATTACCAAATAATAATCTATACAAATTTAAAGGTAAGTTTACTTTCCAAAATGATAATTCAACATTTTCATTATCTGAAAAACAATTAATGTTAAGAGTATGTATATTATTACCACATTACCACATTACCACTACCACATATATACTAATATATTTAATACTATCAGGGTGCAAGATTAAGAAATACACATTTTATATATGGTATTGTATTATATTGTGGTAAAGATACAAAATTAAGTTTAAATCAAAAGAATCCTCCATCTAAATTTTCAACTATTGAAACTAGATTAGGTAGATCAGTAATTGGTATTTTTTGTTTTAAAGTTGTATTGGTTATTATAGCTACATTCTTTGCATCATTTTTTGAATATAGAACAGCAAGAGATTCATGGTATATGTGGGGTGATTTTAATCCATTAAATCCATTTGAACGTCTTGATCGTTATAGTGATTCATTAGGTTTCATCATTGTAAAGAATTTTGTATCTTATTTTGCCATTTTATCATTCCTTATTCCAATGTCTCTAATGGTAACTTTGGAAGTTGTTAAAGTTTCTCAAGCACGTTTAATGGAATTTGATGAAAAGATGAGTTATAAAGATAATAAAAATTGGGAAAAGAAATCAGTAACAGCTTCAACTACAACAACAACAACAACAATTGAAAGTGGTAATGGAAGTGGTAATGATGGTAATGGTGGTAGTGGTGGTGATATAGAATTATCAAAGATTGCAGCAGAAAAGAAAGAAGAAAAAATTTTAAACAAATATATGAGCGTAAAGAATTCAAATTTAAATGATGAATTGGCATTAATCAAATATATATTCAGTGATAAGACGGGTACATTAACAGAGAATAGAATGTTATTTTCAAAATGTTCAATTAATGGTAAATGTTATGATAATGCAATGGGTGCACAATTATTAGATTTAATTTCAAAAGAGTCAACAGATACAACAACAACACCAATGGATAAATCAAGTGTTTATGAATTTTTAATTAATATGACAGTTTGTCATGCAGCAGTATCAGATGTAGATGAAGATACAGGTCTTACAACATACCAATCACAATCACCAGATGAAATTTCATTATGTGATTGTGCAAAAGTTAATCAATTTGTATTTATTAATCGTTCAACAACTCAAGTTCAAATTAGAGTAATGGGTAAAGATGTAAATTATGAATTATTAGCAATTATGGAATTTACATCGGATCGTCGTAGAATGTCAGTATTATTACGTGAACCAATAAATGAAGAAACAGGTGAACCAGGTAAAATTATATTATATTCAAAAGGTGCTGATAGTATAATGATTGAAAGATTATCAGAAGAAGAAAGTCGTTCAGAATTATTGGCCACAACTAAAAATCATATTTCAGATTTCTCACGTGAAGGTTTACGTACATTAATATTAGCAAAACGTGAAATTTCAACAGAAGAATATACAGAATGGTCACAATTATATCATGAAGCATCAACATTAATTAATGATCGTGAAATTGAAATGGATAAATTAAATGATCGTATTGAACGTGATTTTCAATTAGTTGGTTGTACTGCAATTGAAGATAAATTACAAGATGGTGTACCAGAATCAATTGATTATCTATTGAAAGCAAATATTAAAGTTTGGATTATTACTGGTGACAAACAAGAAACTGCAATTAATATTGGTTATTCTTGTAAATTATTAGTACCCGAAATTCCAATTATCATTATAAATGCTGATTCAACTGAAGATTGTGGTGCTCAAATTCAACAAGCAATTAAAACTTACGTTGATATTGATTCTGATCAAAAAATATCAATGGTTGTAAATGGTGAATCACTCACATTCATTCTTAAAGATCATAGTGTTGATTTCCTTAAAGTTGCTGCAAAATGTCATTCCGTAGTTGCTTGTCGTGTTACACCACTTCAAAAAGCATTAATTGTAAGATTAGTTAAAAAATCAACAAAACAAGTTTGTCTTTCAATTGGTGATGGTGCAAATGATGTATCAATGATTCAAGAAGCACATATTGGTATTGGTATTTATGGTAATGAGTTTGTATCATCAAAAGTTTAGTTATTTCTCCATACTTGTATATGATCATTATACTAATTTTAACATTATTATTATAATGAATATAGAGGTTCACAAGCAGCACGTGCATCAGATTATGCATTATTAAGATTCCGTCATTTAACACGTTTAATTACAGTTCATGGCCGTTATTCAATGGTTCGTAATTCATTGTGTATTAAATATTCATTGTATAAAAATATGGCATTTTTCCTTTGTCAATTTTGGTTCTCAATTTTCTCTGGTTGGTCAGCAATGACATTATATGATAGTTGGATAGTTACAACATTTAATATATTGATGACATCAGTGCCACCATATTTTATGGCATTGTTTGAAAAGGATATAAACGATTCAGTACTAGAGAAAAGTCCTTCACTGTATAAAGAAGTTCAAGATTGTCATCTTTTCCAATTTCAATCAATTGGTTATTGGTTAGTTGGTGCACTTTATCATTCATTAGTATTCTTTTTCGGATTGTATTTCTTTTTAACAAATGATGATATTCTTAGTGACTATGGTAGAATTGGTGGTAAAGAAATGGCTGGTGCTTTTTGTGCTACTTATGCTGTATTTACAATTTTACTTAAAGCTGCAATTGAAATTAAACATTGGAATATAATTACAACAATTGGTATATTTGGTTCAATGATAGTATACATTGTAATTGCTTTAGTTGATAGTGCAATCATAACACAAATTCCAAATATGTTTTATGTATTTACTTATGGTATTCAGTTCCTTAAATTCTATGTATTCATTATCATTATGGTATTCATTGCTTTACTTCCAGATTTCACTTTGAAATTTGTTCGTCGTCATGTTACTCCAACCAATGGTAATATATTACAAGAAGAATATGTATTAAATAAGAGTAATAAAAAAGAAAAACAAATTCAAGCATAAAATAATAATAATATATAATAATAAGTAGTATTAATAATAATAATAATAATAAAATGTAATAGTAATAATAAAATTATAAAATTTAAACAGTAACACAAAATGTATACTATAGTCTATTTATTTATTTTAATGGTCTATTAATAAATGAAACTGAAAGATCCATTGCAGATCTACATGATTCTGTTTTATCAAGATAATGTGTAACGGCAAAACCATGAATTGTTGATTTGTAAACGACATGTGATACAGGTACATTTGCTAATCTTAATTTTTCAGAAAATAATTCAGATTCAGTTAATAGGATGTCAGCTTCTGCACTTATAATTAAAGTTTGTGGGAAATCAATTAATTGTTCAATTGTTGATTTTAATGGACAAACTGTAAATAGGTTTTGTTCATTTACATCATTAATATACTGATCATAATACCATTTTGCTTCATCTCTATGTAATACATAATTATTTGCAAATTGTAAATATGAAGCAGTTTCATAATTAAAATCTAATGTTGGATAATATAATAAACATTTTGATATTTTTGGACCATTTCTAATTTTAGAAAGTAATGGTAATACTACTGCTAAACAACCACCTGCAGAATCACCTGAAACAGTAATATTATTACTATCCCAATTAAGTTGTTTACTTTCTGAAATAAATTTTAATAATATAGAATAACATTCTTCTAATGCAACAGGGTATTTATGTTCAGGTGATTTTGAATAATCTGGTGCAATTACAACTGAATTTGTACGATTTGATAATTCACATATTATTTTATCATGTGTTTTTAATGGTGACCCAACTACAAAACCGCCACCATGTGTATAAAATATAATTGGTAATAATTTATTTGATTGTTGTTTATTTGATTTTGGAGGTACTGCAATAGTAACATTAATTATTCTACCATTAACATCAAATTGTTCTTCAGTTTTTTCACAAGGGAATTTATAAACTTCAATACTTTGTGAATTTTCAAATACTTTTCTAACCTTTATTGGTGTATGATCATGATTGTATTTTACTTGAACACATAATTCAAGTGATTCCCTGTCTTTTGTATTTTAAAATTTAGTATAAATAATTTAGTTTTTATAATAAACAATATTAACATTACCTAATGGAAAATTAATTGGGTCCATTTTAATAATTATTGTTCTTTTAAAATATTAATTTATTTATTCTATTTATATTAAAGTTATATTCCCATTATAAAAAATAATAAATAAACATACCTAAATACGTATTTTTAGGTGCATATTTTTAATTTAAAAGGGGATATAAAAATTTAAATTTACAATAGGAATTAAAACTATTCCATTAATGGGGTATTTTAATTGCGCCGTGTTAATTTTTAAAAATAAAGATAAAGATTTAAATTTTAAAAAATTAATAAAAGTCTGTAGAATTTATTAATTTAATTTTAATTTGTGGTGTTTGAGGGGGGGTTAAAAAATATTATTTTTATTGTTTTAAGTTTAAATAAAATTTTTTCTATTTATTAATAAAAGAAATTGAATAATCCATCGCAGCTCTACATGATAATGTTTTATCCAATTGACTAACAACAGTAAAATTATGAGTAATTGATTTATAAATTTCATGATATACAGGTACATTTGCTAATTTTAATTTTTCAGAAAATAATTCAGATTCAGTTAATAGTACATCAACTTCTGCACTTATAATACAAGTTTGTGGAAAATCTTTTAATTGTTCAATTGTTGCTTTTAATGGACAAACTGTAAATTGATTTTGTTCATTTTCATTATTAGTATAATGATTCCAAAACCATTTCATATTATCCATTGTCATGTAAAAACCTTTTTTATAATTTTGATATGAAATTGTATCATAATTTGAATCTAATACAGGACAATATAATAAACATTTTGATATTTTTGGACCATTTTTTATTTTTAAAAGTAATGATAATACAACTGCTAAATTACCACCTGCAGAATCACCTGATATAATTATATTATTACTATCCCAATTACGTTGTTTACTTTCTGAAATACATTTTAATAATATAGAATAACATTCTTCTAATGCAACGGGGTATTTATGTTCAGGTGCTCTTGAATAATTTGGTGCAATTACAACTGAATTTGTACGATTTGATAATTCACATATTATTTTATCATGTGTTTTTGATGATCCTGCTACAAAACCACCACCATGTAGATAAAATATAATTGGTAATAATTTATTTGATTGTTGTTCATTAGTTGTTAGTGGTGGTTGTGGTGTTACAATGGTTACATTAATGATAGTATTACTATCAAGTTTAAATTGTTCTTCACTTTTAAAACATGGATATATATAAAGGTCAGGTATTAAATTTATTTGTGAATAATCAAACCCCATTCTAACCTCCGTTACAGTGAAATCTGGTTTAATATTTGCATCATATAAAACACATAAATCATATGCTTCTTTTTCTTCACATGTATAAAGAGGTGTGTATTATTAGTATATATACTAACTATCTCTAAACCAATATTACATTATTTACCTACCTAAAGAGATTTTATTTATATCCATTTTTGATTATTAAATCTATATTATTCCTACTTGTTGTATTTATAAATAATACAAGTATAAATTAAAAATAGAATTTATACATTTAAATATGAAATATGAAAAAAAATAAATATTAAAAATATAATAATTTATGTTTATCCCACTCACTCACACTAACACATATGCATAAATATATATATCCTTGCATACTAATCTTTGGTTGTAATATTACATTTTTAGTATCAATATTTTTATATGTATATTGTAATATTGTTATTTTTTATCTCCTCGTATAAAATATTATTGTCTTATTTTGATAATACTATTTTGGTGGCTAAGGTGTGCAGATATTTTTTTTTTTTAACAAACTACAAATTAATTGTAAAAAAATAAACCAATAATAACACAACAAAAACAACAAAAACAACAATAACAACAACAACAATTATATCAAATGGACAATAATGAATTTTTATTTTGGAAGGTGTTTCATAATAAATATTTACTAAATAAAATAATTGAAAAGATACAAACTACCAATTGGGTTACATATACAGACTCTTTTCAAATACATTCATATAATCGTGTATTATTTAAAGAAATATCATCTCTTTATTGGTTATCACAATATAAACAATTTCAATTATTGAAATATAAACTCGTACAAAATGAATATATTAGTCTTCGTTTAATTTCAATTAAAACGTTTTTAAATTCATTTCCAAAATATATAAAAGATAGTAGTGATAATAATGGTAATGGTAATGAAGAAAAAGAAAAAGAAAAAGAAAAAGAAAAAGAAAAAGAAAAAGAAAAAGAAAAAGAAAAAGAAGAAACATTAATATTATTAAAAGAATGTTTAATTTTAATATTGGATAAATTCAAAGATTCGTTTAATACATGTGATTTAACTAAATTGGCAATTATGTATAATAATATAGAAGCATTTAATATTTTAACAAGTGAACCATATTCAATAATAGTTTACCCATCAACATTAGAATATGCAATTTCAGAATGTCACCCTATCATATTAGATTCTATATTAACTCAACATTCAAAATTATCAAATAATAATAATAATAATATAATAATTGATTTCAAAGATATTCAAACAAACGCAATTTCATATGCACTAAAAAATAAATGTTTTGGTGAAATGTTAAAATATTTATTAATTGATAATAAATTCAACTTGATAAAATTACACCAACAGCAACAACAACAACAACAACAACAACAAAATAAATTAAATAATAATAATATATTCAGTTTAAAAATTATTAAAAAAATATTCAAAAAGAAACAAAAAGAATCAACACCACCACAATTATCATCATCATCATCATCATCATCATCATCATCATCATCATCATCATCATCAATAACATCACCAAAAATAATGATCAAATTTGATAAATTCAATTTAATTAAATGTATTAAAACCAAACAATTATTAATTGATAATGAATTAATTGGAATTGAAGGATCAATACCAATATTTGATCATATAAATTTAGATCAATCATTGGAGGAATTATTACTATTGTTAAACGTTTTTATAAAGTTTTCAAGTCATTCATGGAGTGGTCAAATCAAAGGTATACTGGATAAAATATTATCAACAACAGATGACGATAATGAAAAGTTAAGGATATTACATTGGTATATTATCAACTCAAATTATCCCAATAATGATACTTTATATAATTCATTTATATTAAAATACAAACAATCCATAGAAGATTTCAGTTTTGGTATATTAAAAACAAATAATAATAATAATGGAAATGAATCAACTTTACTAAACCTTATTAGATTTATTCGTTCAAGAAATGGTATACCAGTAACTGAACCAATAAATGATTGTACTTGGTACCCTGGTATATTTGATTGTTTTGAAAATGGTGGTTCAGTATTATGCATTAAAAATAAAGAAGTCATTAATTGGTTAATTGAAAATAATAAAAATGAATTGGTATTGCGTATATTCAACGATTACAAAAAACAAATTAAATTTAATTCAATTAAATTATTAAAATATACATTTGATAATAGGAAATCACTCAATGGTTCAATAGATTTTAAATTTGCTTCAAAATATACAC
The DNA here is from genome assembly GCA_015252635.1 of Dictyostelium capitatum. Classification (NCBI taxonomy): domain Eukaryota; phylum Evosea; class Eumycetozoa; order Dictyosteliales; family Dictyosteliaceae; genus Dictyostelium; species Dictyostelium capitatum. Next base: position 5,577 of record JACAFY010017687.1, on the reverse strand, counting down.
TTATAAATGCAATTTCAAATTATGATATTGATCAATTATCTATATTAGATTCATTTGGTGAAATAATTGAAGATGTTGGTATGGATCACAAATTCATTAACAACTCCATTAACTATAATAAATTAATTGATTTAATTAATTACTTAAATTCAACCGGTTTTAAATGTTGGTCAATTAATAACTTTAATCAATTTGTAATGGAAATTTATAAAATAAAATGGGATAATCATAATCAACAACTTCTTCATGAAGAAATACCATTACCATATCATTCATTTAGAAATGTTATAATTCATGATCAATTAATCGAATCAATTGTAACATTTCAATTACCATTGATTCAAATTTATTTGGATTCATTAATTCACTTTAAATTAAATATTCAATTATCACAAGACCATATTGGAAAATTATCATTAAAAGATAAATACCTATTTGATTTAGAATTAAGAGTTTGCCATTACAACATTAAATCTAAATATGAAAATATAAATCAAAGAATTATAATTGATCATTTTATATTGATAATTATAAAATTGGTAACAGAATTTCAATCAAATAATTCTTATTTAATAATTTTAAATTGGTTTTATGAAGTATTAATTTCAATTAAAGAAACAACTGTTTTGGATATATTAAAATTAAATGAACTATTTGAATCAAAATCAATTAAAATTAATCATTCAATTTATCATTCATTCTTTTATTTACAAATTAGAAATGTTAAATTCACTAAATATATATTAAAACCAATTGTTAAAAAGATTATTACTGGTACATTAATTGGTGGTAAAACATTAGAATTCTATGATTGTAATTATCATTATCCTCAATCAAGATATTATGATATTGGTAGTCATTTAGATCCAAATGTATTTACATTTAAATTGATTTTTTCTGGTAAAACTTCAGTTACTTATAATGATGGTTTCTCTGTATTCGATAATTCATATAGTCAAGTATTGGATATATTAATTTTTCATTTATCCATTTTACCAGTTGAATATCACTGTAAAATTTTATTTTATTGTGATTTCTTTACTGCTGCTTTAAATTACGATTTGGAATTTGCATTACAAACAAGGGATTTCAAATTATTTTTAACACGTTTACAATATATTCAAGATTTATTAAATCAAGATAATTTAATTATGGATGAATCATTTCCAATTTATTCATATACTCATTATTCACCATTAACAACAATTAAAGAAGGAAGTGAATTAAATATTAATGATGGTAAAACAATTGTTGATAAAGTTGGTGATGAAAAGTTATTACAAATTCCATTACCAAATGTAACTAAAGGATTTAGATTCTCAGAAAAAGTATTATCATTGATAAACGTTTTAGATTTAGAATCATTTAAACAATTTATATTATTCAATTTTAATCAACATTCATTTCAAAATTCATTAATTTCAGAAATGATTATGGAAATGGCATATGATAAAGTTACATATTTATTGGATAATTTTAATGTTAGATTTTTTGATCTACTCAAAGTTACATTGGATTCAAGTTATTGTTATTATAATATTTCAAAATTATTGTTAGAAAATCATTTCAAATTAATTGAAAACCCAATAACTTTTAAATATGATAAAATTATATTTCAATTACAACAATTTAAAATGGTATTTTTAGATTTGTTAACATATTCATTTAAAAAATTAGAATCAAATTTAGTTTATCAAGAATTTTTAAATAATGAATCAACAAGAAAAAGTACATTAATTGATATGTTTTCAAAAATTTATGAAAAGTATAAAAAAGGTTATTTCAATTATTATGGTATAATGGGTAATTTAATTTGTGATTCATATGATATTAAATCATTAAATCAAAATGTTATCGGTTGTTCAACAATAGATCGTTCAATTCAAATACAACAACAACAAAATGTAGATATCAATTCATTGGTTACAATTTATAAATTGGATTCAACACAATCAATAATTGAAAATTGTTTTGAAAATACAATTAAATCAATTGAATTAGAAAGAATTGAATATGAATTAAATTATGGTAATCAAGATGACAATTTATTTAATCAATATTTTCAATTTGGTTATATTCAAGTAACAAATTTAATTTTATCTTATTATCCAAATATAAAATTTAAATTAACAATTCCAATAATTAGTAAAACAATTGATAATGGTAACATTCAAATCATTAAATATTATTACAATGATTTTATTAAAAATGATCAGTTATTATCATCAAATTTAAAAAATCAATTATCAAATCATGTTGATTTTAAATTTGATTTAAATTGGTTATAAATAAATAAATAAATTGTTTATAAAAATAAATAAAAATTAATAAATACTAATAGTCTTTTTTTCCAGTATTGCAACGTCTAGTTTTTGATTTCTCAAAAAAATGAGTTTTAATTTTTTTTTTTTAAATTAAATTTTTTTAATATAAACAACAAAAAAAAAACAAAAAAATAAACAGAAAATCAAAATACGTAAATAAATACGTACACATTAATTATTTATAAATAATAAAATGAGAAATAAAATTTCAATTCAACAAACAAATAATAAAGAAAATGAACAACTTTTTAAAGATTCAAAATTTAATATAATCAATCAAAATAAAAATGAAAACTTATCAATAAATCAAAGTAATATAAGAAAAATTAAAATACAAAATCGTTGTTTCGGGATAATGGGTAGTGCAATTATAATGATTATAAGTTTAACATTATTTTTAATATTTTTAATTGGTGCAGTTAATTTCTCTAATGAAAGAAATGAACATAAATATGATGTAAATATAATATATTTTTTAATAATAACAATAATTAAAATATATATTTAATAATGTATTAATAATATTATAATTCTTAGAATTTTTATATGCCATCAAGAGGACCAATGGTACAAATGATTTTCGGTGGAATGTTATTTTTAATTGTATTTGTTGTATCAATTGTTAGAATATTTTCAAATCCATATTATAAATCATTAAATGAATTATATGATAATAACAAAAGCAAAGTAAACAAACAATACAATTTATTAAATGGTAAATCATATCAAATAGAATTAGAAGATTATATAAATTCAATTAAAAATGCACCTGTTGAATTATTGGTAAAAATTGAATGTTATCATTTTTCACGTTCAAAAAATAACCATCACCATCATCATAATAGTAATAATAACAATAATAATAATCACCAACATTATCATAGAAATGAACATGTACGTTCAAAAGTAGTTACAAATACAGATATTATTAAATTACCAATACTATCATTAACAGATTTATCAAATCCATTAATTCATTCAAATTTAAATGATGTTTGTAACCATAGTAACTTATTGTCACTTGATTTCATTAAAGAATATATACCTGCAGATGATCAATCACAACATGTTATAAATTCGGTTATAAATTATTTAATTTCAAAACATTCTAAATCCGATGATCATTATAGTTTAAATATTGAATTTAACTATGTAAATGTTTCATTTAAAGATACAATTTTATATCAAACCAACTCAAGTCCACTTTCATTTTTATATAATCCAAAAATTTATGCACTTTCATTTCTATTCTTTGGTTATTTTCCAATTGAATTATTTTGGTGGTATAATACTTCAAAATCATCATTTAATTTCAAATCTTTAATTAAAGTTGGTGAAATTCAAGATATAGTTTATGTACCAGTAGTAATACCCTTTTTAAATCAAAACAATGTTATAATGTATCAACAACCAGGACCACAACAACAATATTACCAACCACAATTGGATTATAATCAATATCAGCAACCACAACAACTACAAGAAAGGTTTGAAATTAATCAAGGAAATCAAATAGTAAATTTAGATAAAGGACAGGGACAAGATACCGAAATATCAATAGATATTGAGAAATATTAATAAAAGAACAAGAAAATGATAAAGTTTTATCAATAAATATTGAAATATTATAATAATTTATTGTATTATAAATTTGAAACTAAATTTATATTTTTTTTAATTAATTTGAAGGTAAATTTGATAATAATGAAGTAGCAGCTTCAGAGATAAAAGAGGAAACTTCTTTTGGATGAGACGCAAGTGAAGCATGACTTGCATTCAAGTGAATGATTTTCTTTGGTTTCATACGCTCAGCCATTTCTTTTTCTGTTTCTGGTGGGATCATTCTATCATTATCAGATATTTGATACCAAGATGGTTTAGTTTTCCAAGCAGGTTGAACAAACATTGTATCACTAAATCCACTTGCATGAATTGGTTTTTGACAAACTGATAATGTTGTTGCTTCATCTTCTGGGAGATCTTGGCAGAATGATTCTCCAAACTTTTCATAATCAACCCAAAGGAATCCTTCTTTATCAGGTTTAATATTAGCACCACCAGCTGGCTGAGCACGTTGAGCAAAGATTGAACCTAAAGATTCACCTTTATCAGGAGCAAAAGCAGCAATATAAACTAAACCAACTACCTTTGGATGATCACCTGCTGCTGTAATAACTGCACCACCATAGCTATGTCCAACTATTAATACCTTTCCTGGTTGTGCATCAATTAAATTCTTTGTTCTTTGTACATCATCATGTAAGCCAGTTAATGGATTATCCACTGCTCTAACTGTATAACCATCTCTTGTTAGAATTTTAACAATAGCTGACCAGGATAATGAGTTAGCCCATGCTCCATGAACCAAAATGATAGTTAAATTTTTTTTATTACTCATCCTATTATTTATTATGAATTTTTTTTTAAACAAAAATATATATTATAATCCTTTTTTCATTCAAAAAAAAATAAATCAATAATAATAAATTAAATAAATAATATAAAAATAAATAAAAGTGTGTGTTTTGGTATCAAAATGTATTGTAGGTTGGGGGTGAAGTGTAAATTTGAAATTATAATTATTATTTTTTAGAATCACACACACCCCCAATTAATTTTTATATGTAGATTAATTTACATTTCTTTGTATCTCACCTAATTTGTATGAAAGATGTTGTTGTATGAATTCATTTGATTTTGTAAAAAAATATATATAAATCAATAATAATTAATTTTAACAGATTTAATAAAGGGTTATCTTGTACTTTTGTGTATCAAATTCGAATATTATTGGGGGTGAAGTAGTAATAATTTGAAATTATATTTTTTATATTTATGATGTTAACATAATAAATTCCACCCCAATTTAATTTTTATATGTGGATTAATTAACATATCACAAATTTAATCTTGCAAAATCATAAACTCATACAACAACATCGATAAATGTATGACTTGTTTGTATAATATTATTAATAAAGAGAAACTATAATTTATCATATATATATATGATAAAATTAACAAATCAATCAACGTTTTGAAATATCTAAAAATAATAACTGATAATATATATAATCAGTTTAATTGAGGTGGTTTATGTGACTGTTGTTTATATTTTTTTAATTTTTTTTTTTTTTTTTTTTTTTTATTTTTTTTTTTTTTTTTTTTTTTTTTTTTTTTTAAAATTTTTTTTTTTATTTTTTTTTTTTTAAAAAATTATTTGAAAGTAAAAAAATAAAATATAAAAAAAAAT
>JACAFY010017676.1:0-14007 GCA_015252635.1 Dictyostelium capitatum | reverse complement strand
AATTTAGTTGCCATTTCAGGTGAAGTTATTCCCAAACTATTTGAAAATCCATTCTTTTTACCAGATGGTATAATTCCAATTGGTATATGTCTATTTATATTGTAATCTTGTTTATTAAATATACAATTGATAACATCGTGTAACAAATTATCGTCACCAACACAAACAATACCATCAAATTCAGTTTGTTGAATTCTATATGATATTCTATATGTATCTGATTTATTTTCAGTTTCTGTATAATTAGTGTGTATGTGTGTGTGATCAACAAATCAAACCTTTAAATTAAAATTTTTCTACAATGTCAGTTTGAGTGAATTGTGTTGTAATGTATTTTTATTGCGTTATTTGTGAGTCTTTTGATTTATTTATGTTATTATTATTATTATTATTATTATTATTATTATTATTATTATTATTATTATTATTATTATTATTTACATTATTTTGAAAAACTTCTGACACACGAGAGCATTAAATCAAAATCAATTTTCAAAAAATTGGTTATGACGATTAACTTTATAAAAATGACGACATCACAAATATTCAAAAATATCAAACACTAATCGCTTTAAATTTAATTTAAAAAAAAAAAATAAAAAAAAAATTAAATTTAACGAAACTCGATTTTTTTTTTCATTTTATTAACAAACGCTAATATAAATACAATATGAATAGAATATTAGTAAATAAAGGGTGTATTAGAAATAACATTAAAAATTTAAAGAGATATTCAAGTACAAAGGTAACACCACCACTCAATATAAATAATCATAGTGTAATTAATAATTATAGCACAAGTAATAATAATAATAATAGTGGTGGTATTGGTAATGAAAATATAAATATAATAAATCAACAACAACAACAAAAAGATAAAACAATCAATAACAACAATATCAACTACAATAAACTATTTGATCATGAACAATTCCCAAAACAAACAACTACAAATAATAGTTCAGATGGATTAAAATCATTTAAAGTGATTACAATTGATTCAAATGGTAATCCATACGAAGAAAGAATATATAAAAGTAGATTATCAAGTGATTTAAAGTTACAAGCACGTGATCTCCGTACTATAGATCCATCATTTCCACCTCAAATGCCAACAATTTTAGCAAGAGAAAAAGTATTAATCATTAGTATTGGTTGTGTTAGAGCGGTTGTACAATTTAATCGTGTAATGTTATTTGATACACAAAACACACAAATTCGTGAAGAAACAATTCAAGGTATCAGAGAAAGTTTAACAACACAAACTGAATATCTACCATTACCATTTGAATTTAAAGTATTTGAATCTATATTGGATTTAATATGTAAAAAGTTGGAATTTGAATTCCGTCGTATGCAATCATTAATTGAAAAAGAACTACAAATGTTAAATGATAATCCTGAACATAATCTAGAGGAATTATTGCTATATCATAAAAAAGGTTTAAATCAATTTGAAGTTAAAATTAAAGAGATTACAGATGCAATTACAGATTTACTTCAATCAGATGAAGATATGGCATTAATGTATTTATCATTTAGGAGTGCAACTGGTGGTGCAAGAAAAAAGAATCAACATGATGAAATTGAAATACTATTGGAAACATATACACGTCAATTGGAACAAATGTCAAGTAATATCAGTCAATTAAAAGAAACATTAAATTCAACAGAGGAATTCGTTAATTTTCAATTGGATACTGCAAGAAATAAAATGATGAGAATGAATTTAATGTTATCATTGGTAACAATTTCAACTGGTTTAGGTGGTGTTGTAACTGGGACATTTGGTATGAATTTATTTAATGGATTAGAACAACATCCAAATGCATTCCTTATGGCATGTACTGCTATAACATGTGTTGGTACAATGACTTTCTTTGGTTTGAAATATTATTGCCAAGTTAAACAAATCTTACCATACACTAAAAAAACACCTGCACGTTTAGCATTGGGACTTGGCTTTAGAAATGATTCATTTATAAATCCATTACGTGATAATATAATTTTAAATGAACAATCACAACATTTATTAAAAGAACAACAAGCATCCAATAATAGTGGTAATATTAAATCTTCAACAACACCATCTTCGTCTTCAACTACTCCACAAAGATTAAATAAAATTCAACAATTTCAAAATGCACAACATCAATTTCAACAACAACATTCAAATCAATATATTGTAGAGCTACAACAACAAATTCAACAACAACATTATCAAATTGAAAAATTACAACAACTTCAATATGATTTAATTACAGAACAACAAAAAATAATAAAAGTTTCAACAGGTATAAGTAATAGTATTGGTGGTGGTGATACAACAAATAATGATGCTTCAATAATTGAAGATGATGAAGGTGACGATGATGATTTTAAAAAGACAACAACAACAACAACTTCTACAAATACAAAACATCCAATACAAATTAAAAAAAGATATCAACATCCAACACCTGCTTTATCTAGTTTTTGGAAGATATTAAATGAAGAAACAACAAAAGAAAATAATAATATTAATTTTAAAAATATTAAAAATAATACAAACAATAAGAATTAAACAACAACGATTATGATTAAAATAAAATTTATTTTAAAAAAAAAAAAACCAAGACAATTCATACTGCTGTATCTCTATAGGATTTATTATTGTTGGTGAAGAATATGATAGATATGGATATGATATATTACTATTATTATTATTTATTTATTTATTTAATTTACATTTGAAAATTTAACTACATAGCTAATGATTCTTCCAAAGCTCTTATTTCCTCTTCTTCTCTTGATAATTCTGGTCTTACAGAAGAAGTTTGTGGGAATTTAATTTGAGTTGTTGTAGTTTGTGGTAATTCTCTAGATGGTGCTTTAATATTAAGTAATTGAGCATCCAAATCTTCTTGTTCATATTCAGCCAATTCTCTTAAAAGTTCATCCTCATCATCCAATTGAGTACCCAATGGTTGACTGATTGCTCTTGAAATTTCTTCGTGAACTTCCATTTGTGTTTGAATTTCTTCAATTGTATCATCAACTTTATCAACTGTAAGGTGTCCATGTAGTTCTTTTAATGATTGTGCACCTTCTCTCATTGAATTCATAATTTCCATATTCATTTTAGCATTTTCTAATGCAAAAATCTATAAAAAATCCAAAAAGTTATGTCAGTAATGATATAACTTTATTTAATACATTCTTGATATATCCTCATGAAAGCTCTTACCTGTGATGATAATGTATCGTATGAACCTTGTAATTTATTAACTTCGTTTTGAAAATTGTTTCTTTTTTTTAAACATAATAAAGCTTCTCTTTTTCTCTTTTGAGTAACTAATTTTTTAGCTTCCAATTCTTCTCTTTCTGATCTTTCTTGTAAAAATTTTTGCCTCTTTTCAAGCATCTCTAATGTTAATCTAAGTTTTGCAATTGTGTCTTGTGAACTACCTGCTTGTTTTGGTTTTCCAAAAAATTTCATTTTTTATTATTATATGTTTGTGGTTGTTGTTGTTGTTTTGTGTTATTTACAAGTGGAGTGTTTATGGTGAGAAACTATGTGAATGTATCTTTTATATTTTATAAAAAACTATGTTTATAAATAAAAAAAACGATACTGCTGATATGATATATAATTTATACAATAATAAAAAAAAAAAAAAAAATCTAAGTAAAAAAAAAAAAAGTGAGCAAAAATTATACGCTTTAATTTTCTATGCAATTTAAAAAAAAATAATAAAAATTAAAAAAAAATAAAATTAAAAAAAAAATTTGAAAATTTAGGGTAACACAACGTTCTGAAAATTCACTATTCAATTAAATATTAAGTTAATTTAGATAAATATAGTTTTATATTTAACACATTATCCCATTTAATTAAGAAGAGTGATCACTTTACATTAGCACACACAAACACAGACATTCAAACACATAACATACTAAAATTATATCTCTTGATAAAATATACATTTAAAAATATTCATCACCTAAATGAACTCTCATTTGAAAGACAAGATGGAATAGACATAAATCAAATTATAGTACATGATGACTCAACTAAATGAATATGGATTAGTGTATATTAAAAATGAGAAAACATTCATTAATGAAAACATTACAGAAATATAACTATTTTCTCAATAATGTCTTTTTTTTTTTTAAATTTTTTTTTTTTTAATTTTTTTTTTTTAATTTTTCATTTCAAACCAAAAAAAGAGATATCTCACACGCGCTCAGCCCCTTTCACTAATTTTAGTTAAAGACACTTACTTTTTTTCCAACTTAATAACTACAACATATTTAATAACCCTCAATAATATAATATAATATATAACGAATTCAATGGAAGCTAATACATCCACTACTTCAACTACAACTACAACAACAACAGCAACCACTGCAACAACAAACTCTAATAATAATAATAAACCAAAATCAGATAAACCAAGACAACCAAGACCACCAAGAGAACCAAAAGATAATAAAGTAAAATCTGAAAATGGTACAGAGGATTCATCAAAACCAGCAAAACAACACAGACATCCAAAACCAAAAGCTCAAAAATCACAAAATAATAATAATAATAGTACAACTACAACAGCAGAAACAGGTGTAGAAGGTGAAAATAAACCACAAGGTAGACAACATAATCATAACCATAACCATAATCATAATCATAATCATAATCATAATCATAATAAAAAACCAACAACTACAACAACAACAACTACTACATCAACTAATCCAAAACATCAACATCATCATCAACAACAACCAAAAATAATTGAATTTAATAGTGATAAAAGTTTTTCAACATTATTAAATATAAAAAGATTTGAAACTACACCACCAATAGCAGATCAATGTATTATTTGTTGTGATCCAATTGTATTTTATGGTAAAGGTGTATGTGAACATATAGAAGTTTGTTCATTTTGTCTATTAAGACAAAGAGAACTATATAAAGATTATAGATGTTGCATTTGTAAAACAGAATCAAAAACAATCATTGTAACAGATGATAAAGAAAAGAAATATGAAGAATATCAATTGGCCGATCTTTCATTTAACAACAAATTAAATGCATACTTTACAAATAGTGATTTCGAGAAATCATTACCACGTTTATGGGAACCCGTATGTCAAGTTTGTGATCAACATCTCGGTACATTGAAACGATTAGAACTTCATTTAACAACTGAACATGCATTAATGTATTGTCAAATTTGTTTAACCGATAGAAAAGTGTTTTTGGCAGAACAAAATCTATATGAACCAAAGAAATTACCAATTCATATGTCTGAATGGGATGGTGGTGCTGGTATTACAATTGCTGGAAAGAAAAAGGGACATCCAACTTGTAAATTTTGTAATAAATATTACTATGGAAATGATCAATTGTATGAACATTTAAATAAGAATCATTTCTGTTGTTTTGTATGCGAAGGTAAAGGTTTACTCTATCAGTATTTCAGTGATTTCCCAAAGATTCGTCATCATTTCAATGACGAACATTATCCATGTATGCACCCAACATGTTTGGAAAAGAAATTTATCGTTTTCCCTGATGAACTCTCTTTGAAATCACATGAAATTTCAACTCATCTTGATTCTTCAAAAATGTCAAAAGGTCAACGTCGTACTGCAACTCAAGTTCAAATTCCATATGAAAGATCAACAAACCACTCAAATAGCAACAGTAACAATAGCAATAATCATGTATTACCATCTGCTGATGCATTCAATACAAATTTAAGTGGTCAACAAATTCAACAACCACCACCAAGAAATTATTACAATAACAATAACAATAGCATCAATAATAGTAATAATACAACTACAACAACAACAACAACAACAACTACTACCACCGCTTCTTCTTCACCATTTCATCATCAACCACAGCAACAACAATCAAATAGAAATAGAAACACAATTAATGCATTGGGAAATGCACCAGCACCATCAACATTTAATCCAGATTTCCATAAAGAAAAAGAAAATGAAAAACAAATTACACAAAGTGAAATGGATGAAAGAAATAAGAAATTAGTAGTTAAAATTCAAGAAATATTAAATAATGAAAAGAAATATGCAAGTTTCAAAGCGATGTCTGTTGATTTTAAAAATGGTAAACTTGAACCATCGGCATACTACACTAAATTCCTTGGACTTTTTGGAACTCAAGCAAATGATATTTTCGATGAATTAATTGCATTATTACCTGATCAATCAAAGAGAGAATCATTATTACAACTTCATACCTACATGAAAGTTGTTGAAGATCAATATCCATCACTTAGTGGTGCAATTTCTTCAAAAGCACCAAAAAATAAAAATCCAAACACTTCAAATATTTGGTCCACTGGTTCATCAACAAGTTTATCAATTGTTAAAAATAGACCATCTGATGGTATTTTAAGTTATCCAGGTTATTTACGTAATAATAGTAATAATACAACAACTACAACAACAACAACATCATCATCATCATCAGCAGCATCAAAAATTAAAAATAGTAATAATAGTAATTCAGCAACTTCAATGGCATACAGATTAACATCAACTAGATATGTACCAAATACAGGCGATTCTGATTCAGATGATGATTCATTCCCAACATTACCAGCAAATAGTAATTTCGCAGGTGGCGATAGATATACAAGTACTAATAATTTTTCAAAAATTCAAGTTGAAAGTAGTAGACCAAGTTTAGCATCAACACTTCAACAAACTAGTTTATCAACTTCCAACACAACAACAACACCATCATCAACTAATTTTGCATCGGCATTAAAAGTCAATAAAATTCCAACCAACAACAAAGATGATTTCCCTTCGTTACCAGGTTCAGAAAATTTCGTACCAAAAAAGAAAACAACAACTGCACCAAAAGAAACACCAAAAGATGACCAGTTCATTAAAAAAGGTGGTAAACAAAAACAAGTTTTATTAAGATTTGGTTAAATCAATTAAATTTATTATGTAAACGTAATTATAATAATAAAAAAACAACAATAATAAGTAATAAATAATAATAAAAAAAAAGTAACACTATCAAATCAAATAAATAACCTATCACATGTCGTTTTTTTGAAAAAAAGATTTTTTTTTATTTTTTTTTTTTTTCATTTTTTAAAAAAGTTTCGAGATTTCATTAATTTTCGTTTATAGTTGTATTAACAATAATATTGATAATGAATGGTTTAATTAAATCTAATTCAATTGGATTTTTAAAACAATCAATTAAAATCAATAGTACATTGATTAAAAGAGTAATACCAATATCAACAATATCAACAACACCTTTAACAATAAATAATCATAATAGTCGTCAACTAATTAGAAATTACTATGATAATGGTAATAATAATGAATATAAAACCAAATATGTAAATAATAAAAATAATAACAATAACAATAATGAATGGGTAAAAGGTAGTCATTTTTTTAAAACAACAAACGAATTAAGTCAAAGTGAAGCATACCAAAATTTTAATAAAAGATTAATTGATCATCAAACAAATGAAATAAATTTTATAAGGTATGTATATATATTGCTAGTGTTCAATAAATGTAATACACATATAACTAATATAAATGACCAATATTAGATTTAAAGAAATGATTGATTCAAATTCAAATGATACAACTATAAATTTTTTATTTGGATGGTGTACAAAAGTTATAAAAACAAAAGATGTTAATATATTGGAATCATTTTTATTTTATTTTAGAAAAGTTAAATCAACGGAATTTTTAAAAGTGTTGGCATACATCAATCAAAATGATATACCACAAAATATATTTATATTCAATATAACACTATTTTACTATAGTGAAATGAATATGATTGAAGAAGCAAAGAGATTAACAGATTTATTATTATCAATGGGATCATCATTACCAGAGAAAGCATATTTGGCAATATTAAAAACATTTTCAACAGATATTGATATAATTAAAGGTATTGAAAAAAGAATTAAAACAGATAAAGAATTGGGAGTTGCACCACAATTATATAATGAATTAATTATTGCATACATTAATGGTCATAGAGATTTAAATAGTGCATTACCATTATTGGAAAAACTTGAAGAATCAAATTCACCAGTTTATCAAAGTACAGTTATCACATTATTAAATTTCTTTATAAATAATAATATGCCAGATAGATCAATAAATTTATTGATAAATGTATCTGATAAATATCCAAGTTGGTTTGCTGGTCAATCATTTTGTGAAAAAGTTGCATTTACATGTTATTCATTAATAACAAAATTACCAACTTTATTTGAACATATGGAAAAAAAGAAAACAATTTCAAAGGTGTTTTTCAATTCATTAATTCAAATTTCATCTGAAAAGTCAAATAAAGAAGCAGTAATTATGATTTATAATTATATGGTAAAACATTATGCACCAGATGCAAGAACATTGAAAGATTTAATTTACATTTCAGTTAAAGATAATAATCTTCAAGAATGTCTTTATTGGTATAACACAATGATAGAATTAAAATACACATTAAATTCAAAAATTGCAAGTTATTTAATTCGTTTTTTCATTCGTACAAAACATTTTACACCAATACATTATATAATTGAATTGGCAAGATCCGATCGTTCAATATGTTCACCATTAACAGTTGGTATTATCATTTATTATATTAGTTATATTGCCAATACATTACCAGGTGGCTCAGCAGCAATAGCATCATCAAATAAAGAAATATTAAATGAATTTATTGGATACATTAAACAACAACCATCACAATATAGAGAAGAAGTAACAGATTGTATAATTCAACATTGTTTAATGGAAGATCGTTTGGAAGAAGCTGAACTTTGGTTTTATTTAAAAGAAAAACAATATAATATTGCACCTTCAAGAGATACATTTACAAATTTTATGGCTTATCATATTGTTCGTTCAGAATTTAAACAATGGAATTTTTGGAAACATAAAATGTCACAATACATTCACACAAGTTCAAATTCTTCTTCTTCTGATACCATTATCGAATATTTTAGACGTTATTATTCAAATCCAAAAATTGGTACAAATTTAGATGATCGTAAAACAAATTGGTTTGATAGTTCAGTTGATTATGTTGTAGATGGTAGTAGTAATAAAAACAAAAACAATGGTAGTGATGGTGAACAACAAACAACATTTGTACCACCAAATAAAAGTAGTGAAATTATAAATTTGGTTGAATCAAAGAAATTGGAAATGGCATATGAAATGTTATATGATGTTGTAAATAAAGGTCAACCAATTAAGAAAAATGTATTTGGTATTCTGTTAAATAGTGCAATTAGATCAAATAAACATAAACATGTAAAAAGATTATATCAACTATTTGTAATTAATAGTAGTTTAATGCCATCATTTGAAACTACATTATCACATTTAGAATTGATATACCGTACAAATAAATCTGATGATTATCAACAATATGTATTGAATCCAGTACATGGTGTAATTCCAAGTGATTTCGCAATTGCAAATTTGGTTATTCTCAGTAAATATTCAATAAAGAAATGTATAGCAACATTATCAAATCCAGAAAATAGAGCATATTTAGCAAATGATCATGTTAGAAATGGATTCCTTAATGGGCTAATTAAAGCAAAAGATTTCAATAGAGCATCACGTTTAATTGTTTCAATGTTTGATAAATGTCCAGATATTTACATCGATCCAAGTAATTTGAAATTATATTTAGAAAAGATTGTTGAATTTGAATATAATTCACCATTGGTAAATGTAATAATCAATTATTTCCAATCAAATAGAGTTCAATTTGATTCACGTACTGTCAATTTCGCATTGGCAAGTAATGCATATTTAGCAGGTAATTACACTGAAGCATATAATAAGATATTACCAGAACTTCAAAATGCAACTTTTCTAGATGCTACAAACATTAATTTTGCAATTAAAGTATACGCTAAACATTTTCCAATTCCACCAAATCATAATTTCAAACAATGGCAAACACTTCAAACATTGGCAGAGAAATTTAGAATTCCAATTAATGCAACATATTCTCAAATGTTTAAATGTTTACATGATGATGGTCGTTATCATATAATTAGAAAAGTAATTAATTCTGGTGAAATTCATTATTTCTCAATGCCACAAGATGCATTCTATTATATGTTACACTCTTATAAAAACAGTCCTGGAAAGTTATTAAGTCTTGCTACTACTGCTCTAAGAAAAGATTATCAAATTCATGATAATCGTTCAAAAGAATTAATTAAAGAATCTCAAAAATTACAACCTTCTTCTTCAACTAGAATCATTGAATATTTAAAAATTTGTGACAAATATACTCATAATCAATCAACAAATGATTTATTTTCTTTTTCTGATCAAGAATTGGAATTTATTGATCATAAAATAATTCAATTAACTTTATCTCAAAATATAAATTATTTAAATAAATATTAAAAATAAAAAAAAAAAAAAATTAATAATTATAAGAAAGTAATGGTAATTGTTTATTTAGTTTTATAAATTTGTTTTGATTTTTTTTTTTGTACTTTTGTATTAAGTAGATTGTAACTAATACTTTTAATTGCAACCACAACCTGCACCACCACCAACAGTTGTATTGATATTTGCACCTGCGTTAATGTTTGGACGTGCAGCAACTAAAATAGTGGTTCCTGCATTGGCGACAGTACCAAATAATCCGTTAGCAGCAGCTCCAACGTTTGCACCAATGTTTGCACCAATGTTTGCAGCAGCACCACCACAAGAATCACATGCTACTGAATTACCACCAAATGAAGAAGCAGATGATTTTCCACTAATTGATGAACCACTTGAGGCAGATTTTACGTTACCTAATTTACAGATTGATGCTTTAAAAATATTACTAATTAATATTTGTTTTATTAACTTTATTTATTATTTATATTGATTTTAAATTACATACCTAAGATTGTCATTTTTAATATTTGTTTTAGAGTTTAATTTGATACAGCTAATAAATTTATTTGTATTTGTTTGATTTTATTTTGAAAAATGAAATTAATTTCTCTCTTATTTATAGTATTTTTTTTTCCTTTGTTTATAAATGTATCATTCGTATTTTAAAATTATCCATGATACGTCTGTAATAATTTATTAATAAATGTTATGACAATACTATAATTCTATAATTTTTCATTTTCTTTTATACAAACCCCCACAATTATTTTGTTTTTAAAAACAAAAGCAATAAGATGATATCACAGACTAACACACGCATATAAAATTTTAAATTTACAAACACCCACAAATTTAAATTTACCTATTATTATAACCCCCACTTTTTCATTTTTTTATTAAGTGGTGCTGTTTATAGTATATTGTTTAGAATTTTTAATATTAATTTTTAAATTCCTTGAACTTTTAAAAAATATCCCCAATTTATTTCTATTTATGGATATTCAAACAATCCAATAACCAAGAATATTGGATTGTAATATTTGGTACAGTGTTGTTATTTGTAAAATAAAAATAAAAATAAAAAGTACGGTATTGTTATTAACTTGTTATTATTTTATTAATTGTTTAAATAATTTAAATTCATTTGTTGATGGTTTAATATCATATTGATTTTTTAATAACAATAATCTTGAGAAAATGAATTCTGTAGATTCTTTATCTATACTTGATATTAAATTTTCATTTTTTAAATAATTTAAAACTTGAATTAAATTATCAACCATATTAATTAAAACAACTTTTTCACCATTATTATCAATATTATTTAATGAATGTTTTACAGTTTGATCTTGTTTAAATTTACAATCTAATAAATAACCATAAATTATTAAATCTAGTGTTGGTTTATCGATATCTGATATTTCTGAATCTTGAATAAATGAAATTAATTGACTGTATGGTTTATTATAATATGCCATACAATAAAGTATTACAGATTGATTCATTTGTTTACTTGATATACCATTAGTTGATGAAGATGGTATCATTTGATAATATTTAATTGCACTTTCAATATGATTTAATCTTGATAATCCATATATTAATTGATTTAATATAAATGTATTTAATTTAAATGACCATTTCTTTTTCAATGTATCTAATGAATAAAATGCAGATTCAACATCTTTATTAACAATTAAATCATTATATAAAATTGCTTGAAATGTTTGACTATTTCCAATGAATTGTGGTCTTTCTTTCTTTTCTTTACCAGTATTATTATTGTTATTATTTACCATTGTTAAATATTTTCTAGAGTTTAAAGTTTCTTCAGATATATGAACACCTTCTAATGCTTGGAATTTTAATTTACTATTAAACATTTCCAAATCTAATTCAACACTTTCTTTTTCCATAAATTCTTCTAAATTCTCTGCAAATTCAATATAACCATTTTTATAACAATGAATTAAAATTGATTTATACATTTCAATATCTCTAACAGGTATACCTGTTAATCCTTCATCTTCTTTAACAACTTTATTTAAAAATTCATATTCATATTTTGATAACTTTTCATTTTCATCCTCTTCAATTTCTTCGATTTCGTTATTATTACCATCTTGATTCTTTGTTAATTCTTGTTTTTCTTCATTTTTTTTATCATTTATAAACTTTTCTTTCTTTTCATTTATAATTGGATTTTTAAATTCTTGAAATTTCTTTTCACCAAATGAAAATTGTTTAAATGTTGAAAGGAATTCTGATGTGATTGAAGATACAGTCTGATTTGGTTGACGATTAAAATATTCAAAGAAATGAATGAAAACATCTGGATAAAAATTTTGATGAAATGTTTGCATATTTGATGTTAACATTTCAGCAGAATGAATTTGATCCAATTCTAAAAATACTTGTACCATTTCACTAAAATCCAATGGATCTAATTCATGATTGAAATTTGGATTTTCTAATAGTTGAAAGAATCTCCATAACTTTTTCTTACTTTTTAAATATTCAAATGCATAATGGTATGCTATATTACCTTGTTTAAATTGACTTTGAAGATAACCTCTTGATAATCCAATTAAACCATAATAATCTTCACTATCTACTAATTCTCTAATTTGCTTTTCAACTTCTTTACCCAATACCAATGTATTTAAATTATTATAAATCATTGGAAATTGAGTTTTAAATAAATTATTTTTTAAATATAATTGAAATGAATAACAATGTAAATCAACTCTTTCTGAAAAAGTTAATGGTGGTGATGTTGTATCTGATGAATTATCATATTGCTTTTTAAACTTTTCAATTATATTTTCCAATTCTTTAATGTCATGTGTTTTTTCAAATGGTTCAAATTTATTTTTACCAACTGTTGATAATGTTTTTGATTTTTTTGATAACAATAATCTTGATTTTACTTTTGAATCTTGAATTGATTTAAATTTATTATATATTTTTAAACGTTGTTTATTTGATAATTCTGATTTTAATTGTTGTGAATATTCTTGTTTGATAGCATCAACTTTTATTTTCCTTTCTTGATCAAGTTGTTCATCTATAATAGATTGTTTATTTGATAATTCTTTCTCTAAAAATGAATCAACTTTTAAATTATTTAAACCAAATCCACCAAACAAATTATTGGTATTATTGTTATTTCCATTTTTATTTTCTTTTTCTTGTTGTTGTTTAATTTGTTCTTGTTTTATTAATTCATTTGCTTTCTTTTCAATTTCATCTAATTTATATTGTTCATATGATAAATCATTTGCTACTTTTTTTTTAATCTTTAACATTGTAGTTGGAAATCTATCTTTTGTTGAATAATATTTAATTGATACATTATTACTGTTATTAACAAATAATTTTAAATTATTTAATTTTAAAATTTTATTCATTGTGTTTTCAATAAATTACGAAAATAAAGAAAAAACTTTTTTTTTTTTTTTTTTTTTAATTTTTTAAATTTTTTAAATTTATAAATAAAAAAAATTAATTTACAAAAAAAAAAAATAATTAAAATAATAGTAGTAGTAATAAAATTTAAAAAAA
>JACAFY010017666.1:1972-14013 GCA_015252635.1 Dictyostelium capitatum | reverse complement strand
AATTAAACATTTATAACAATATAAAAAAAAAAAACCACAATATTATATTTTTAAAAAATATATATTATACATATTATTGTTATTTATTTTGATTGTTTTGATGGTGATGATGATTCAGAATTAGTATTTATTGATTGATCATCATTTGGATTTGCTAATAAAGCATAAAAGAAACTTGAACTTGTACGATCAGATACCGTTGAAAAACTAATAGCGGAAATGATATCATTTTGTTTTAAAATAATGAAGTTACTTGGTGCATTTACATCTGATGTTTTACCTGCTTTTAAATAGAAACCTTGATCACCTTTAATTTTGGTTTTAATTGGATTTGGTGAAATACCAGTAATTGTATCTATAATTACATCATTAATATTATCATTTCTCATAAATTCTGGATTTGGTTGTATATTTGCAGCAGTAGTTGTAATTGATGGTAATTGGAATGCAGGAGATCTTAATGAATCTGGTGGTCCATTATTATTTGCAGCATTTGTTGTAAGGAATCCATTTTTAATTATTGACCAATTATTAGTTACAGTGCCATTTGGTCTTGATGCTGATATCCAAAGTTCTTCATATGGATCAATTGAAACTATTAAATAGAAATTATTAAATGGAAATGAGAAATTCATATTTAAAAATTTAAATTCATTTCTTGTATTTCCACCCATTGATAATATTTTAACTGGATTAACATTACCAACAATTGAAACGAAATCTGGTGAATTAAAATCATCTTCATATACCAATGTTGATGGTTTAATAGTTGAACGTTGATTTGGTGATTTAAATGTAATTTCTGGTAATCCAATACCCCATTTTAATGTTTGTCCAACTGATGTTACAAATACTGGATTAATTTGTTCAAATCCAAAATATTGAGGTACTAATAAAATTTCTTTTTCATTATTTTGTTGATTTGTTTGTTGTATTATTGGTTGAACTTTTAAATTATTATCTAATAATTCAATTTCATTTAAATTTTCAATATTTTCACCCAATAAAATTGAACCACCAATATTATTATAATTATTTACTGTTTTATCTTGTTGTTGTTGTTGTTGTTTTATTTCATTTTCATTTTCAATTTTATTGATTTTATTTGAAATTGAAATATTTTCTAAAATTGTTGTATCTTTAAATGAATCCAATAAACTATTTGTTAATTTTGGTGAACCAACTACACTTGATTGTATATAAATACTATCTAAGAATAAATGGGTTGATGTGGTAATATTTGGATTTGAAAATGATAAACTAATTCTTCTAAATTCAATTTGTTGTGGTATTCTAACAACACATTTAACCCATTTATTTTCTGGTAAACCGACAACTTGACATGGTGATTTAGTTTTACTACCCGTTAAATTAAATCTTGGTACATTATCTAATGGATGGATTGGTAAAAATGATATCATTAAATCACCATTGGTAGGTAATTTCTTTTTTGATAAAATATGAAATACAAAATCAAAATCATTCTGGTATAATGAATTAATAATTATAATTATAATTATAATTAGTATTGATGAATCAGTATGTATGTGTATATATAATATATAATATATAATATATAATATATAATATATAATATATAATATTTACATTTAAAACTTCAAATTTTGATTGAAAATCAATAGAGAAAGCTCTAGTTTTTTTCATATTAAATACAATTGAATATGGAGACTTTTTAAAAGTTTTAACATTTTGATAAAGTTTAACTCCTTTTTCTTCAGAAATTATAACACCATAACCTTGTTGACCACCTTTATAAAGTATTCTTCTATTTCTTGGAGTTGGTCTAACAGTGAGACTAATATCATCAATGAAAATGGATGAATTTGGATGTCTTTGTAAAAACCAAATTGCACGGTAATCAACGGAAGGGAAGAATTCTAAATTAATTATAATTTCATTCCATTTACCCATTTGCAAATATGATGAACGTGAAACTGAATTTATTTGATTAATTTGATTTATAATTGGAATTGCATGTATTTCTTTATCACCGGTAATCAATGAAATGGTTATATCTTGTTGATGACTTGATGGATAAACCCATAATCTCAATGAACTAAATACTTGTTTGTTGATTGTAATGTTTTGAATTTGATTTGATTTACAAAATATATAAAAATCCGATAAAAACCCAATACTACTATTACCACTATGTAATGGTGATTTAACTTGAAAAACTTTATTATCTGTAAATTCGCCTGGCACCGTAAATGAACTACCTAAACTATCATTGTAAACATTGATTATAACTTGACTTGGTGTTATTGATGTTGGTGTTGGTATTGGATTATTTGATGTACTAGTAGTGGTTGTTGTTGATGATGTTGATGTAGTTGATGAATTAACACCCACTATAATATAATTATTAAATATATTAAATAAGATGAATGTAATAAAAATAATACAATTTAATTTCATTGTAATATCCCCTATTGTATTAACAATAATTAATAATAATAATAAGTTTAATTTTTTTTTATATGTTTTTGTTGTTTAAAATTATATAATTATAATGGGGAAAAGAATTAGTATTAATTTCATTTAAATAGTAAAAAAAAGAATAGTCTTAACAAATTAATTGTATGTGTGAAAATAAGAAAAAGACTTTTTTTTTTCTTTTAAATAGAGCACATATATGTACATACTCTTAATTTTATACTCAATATTTATGATAAAAAAATTAAATATGGTTTATTTAAATGAATATATGTAGTAATTTTTTTTCTATGTATTTATTATTATGATAAGATATACATAAAAAAAATAATGGCTACAAGTAGTGGGCTGCATAGTAACACCATATTTTTTTAAAAAAATAAAAAAATAATAATAATACAAATTTCCATTATTAGAATTAATAAAAAAAAAACAATATAAAAAAAAAAAATACCAATGAATACAAGATAATTCTTTGATTTTGTGTGTATGTGTGTGTGTGTGTGTGTGTGTTTCTTTTTGTTAATAATAAATATTCGTTTTATTAAATTTTATGTTTCTATCTATCTATATGTACGAAAAAGTGTAGTTGTTATATGAATATATATCCAATTAATTTTATTTTAAAAAAAAAACGACAAAAATAAAATTTTAATATCTATTTTTGACTTAAATTCATCACATATAACCAACAACAGTAGGGGGTTAGTCATATGAAAAATACAACGCCTATTTTTTTTTGATCATATCCTGGTCGTTTCGAATTTTTTTGTTTTTTTTCAACATAAAAAATAAAAATCTTTTTTTGTTTTTTTTTTATTTTTTTTCATACAAATATAAACAGAGAAGCGTTCATATTGAGCTCAATATAAATATCACCCAGTCTTTTTTTTTTTTTAACTCTAACTAAATAATTATTTAATAGGGAGATATAATAGTAATAATAATATAAAAATAGATTGTATACGCAAAACAACAACAACAACAACACAACAAACACTCACTATAAATAAATTGTATTAATAAAATCACACTCACACACATACACATATAAAATATCAATATGGACGAATTAAATAAATATAAAAAAGAACTTGAAGCTGTTAATACAAAATATATGCTTTTAGAAAAAGAAAATATAACATTAAAAGATCAAAACGATGAATTAAATAGAAAGTTAACAATTCAATTAAATAATAATGCAATTTTAGAAGAGAAATTGGGAATTCAAAAAAGAAATATGGAAATGTAATGTATAAAAGATTAATATTAATCATGTGATATTGATTTATTATGTATATGCATATACACATCGCATACATACTAATCTTTTATGTTTTTTTGATAACAGTTATATTACAGTACCAAGAAAGATTCAAGGAGATGAAGGTGTTATTAGAAAGTACACAGCATATGTAATTGAAGTTGAAGGAAGTGAAAATAAAAGATATCAAGTAACTAGAAGATATAAACAATTTGTATTATTACATACTCAATTAGTTAGAGTATTTGGAGAACATGATTTACCTTCATTACCAGCAAAAGCAAATGGACTTTATTTCTCTGCTGAAGATCATACTGAAAAGCGTAGAATCTCACTTCAAGAATATCTTCAAACATTATCAAAGAATCCTTCAATTTTAAATTCACCTGTTTTCTATCAATTCCTTAAAAGAGATGATTCAAATTCAAATGAACATTTACCAAGCCCAACTCCATCTCATTAAATAAATATATATAATGAAATGAATTGGAAGTATAATATACAATCAAACAAACAAACAAACAAAATAAATAAAATAAAAATAAAAATAAAAATAAAAAAGAAATCGCAACACCAGTAAGCTGTTGAAACTTTTTTTTTAAATTAAAAAAAATTAAAAAAATTATAATTTCGGAGTTATGAAAAATTAAATTTTTTTTTTTTTTTAATATTGTAATAACACCACAGTATTGTGAATAGTAAAAATAATAAAAGTAGAAGTAATAATAAATAATAAATTATTTAAATAATAATGACAAATAGTATTGAAAATAATACAACTGCAACAACAATTTCAATTCAAGATGATGGAGCAACACAAAGTATAAAGAAAACAATTTATATTATTAGACATGGTCAATCAACATTTAATATTGCATATAAAAACAATGGAGGTGTAGACCCATTTTTATTTGACGCAAGATTAACAGAAGAAGGAGAAGGCCAAGCAAATGAATTGGCAGTTCATGTAGAAAAGTATTTGAAAAATGTAGACCTTATAATTACATCTCCAATGACCAGAGCTTTAGATACAACACGTAGAGGATTTAAAAAACTTCGAGAAACAAATCCAAAAATTGCATGTATTGTAAATGCGCTACATAGAGAATCATTAATTACATCTGATGATAATGGACGTGTTAGATCCATTGTAGAAAAGGAATTTCCAGATTTTGATTTCTCTGATATTCAAGAACGTTGGTTTTACTTGCCAGATGATATTAAGGATGATATGTCAATTGATACCGAAGAGTATTTTAAAACCAAAGGTTACAGAGAACCATTGGAAACATTACAACATCGTATTCAAGAATTTAAAAAGTTTATTCATTCTCGTCCAGAATCAACAATCGCTGTTGTAGGTCATTCAGATTTCTTTTATCATTTATTTGAAAAAAAGATACCTCATATGAAAAATTGTCAAATCGTTCAATGGTGTATTGAAACAAATGAAACTACTTATATTACAAATTAATTAATTAATTTTAACCACATATTCAATAAACACAACAAAAACATTATTAATTATTATATATTGGAAATTGAAATTTATTTAATTTTCTTGTTGTTGTTGTTCTTTGTTACTATTTTTTTTATGGTCATTTGTTGGATTTGTTGAGAATGTTACACTTAATCTTTTTAATTTACTGGAAAAACTATTTCTTTTTTTCTTTTTTTCACTAGCTGGTGTTGTTGGTACTAAAAATTGAAATTCAGGTTGATCATTATTAAAGTTTGGTGTTGAGTTGTTGTTATTATTATTATTTGAAGTTGGAGTATAATGAATTGATGGAGATGATAATACTGATTTAATTGGAGTAGTTGGAGTATTACTATTACTACTACTACTACTACCACTGCCACTACCAGCACCATTACTACAATCACCTAAATTATTTAATGAACTTGTATTTGTAATATTTGCAAGACTTGCTTTTCTTGAAGAATCTGAACCAGATGAAAAACTTAATCTAAATCTTTTTATAAATCCTCTTTCACCAGAATTGTTAATACCAACACCACCATTACCATTACTATTTGATTGATTAATTTGATGAATTTGATTAACTTCATTAAAGTCTAAATTTGATTGTGATGATGGTAACATTGATTGTTGATTACCATTACCACTACTTTTAATACCAGATAATATTACTGTTATTCTTTCAAATTCATTTACCCAATCTTTTGCATCTTCTTCACTTTGTAATATCCATCTATATGATTTATTTGTTGAACAAGTTGTAAATATAACACCATTTGGAATTTCTGGATTAATTCTCATTATTATTTCTTCTTCTTTTAAATTTATAGTTTTTCTTAATCTATAATAATATTTTAAATTATTAACGACTACTGAATCTTTAGAGGAAGTGGTAGTATTTGTATTTGTTGAAATATTATTATTATTATTATTATTATTGTGGTGACTTAAATTTTGAAATGAAGATGATAAATTTAATTCTTTTTTTAATGTTGATGAAGAAGAGGAAGAAGAAGTTGATGATTTTGATTTTGATTTAATTGGTTTTGTAATTAAAAGAATATCAGATAATAAAAATAAATAATATTGTTTACCATTATTATTACTTGTACCATTATTACTATTATTACCATTACCACTATCAAATAAACCTTGTTTAATAAACCATCTACCAGATTGAACTAATGATTGATTATCTTTTTTTTGTAACATTACATCAATACTCATAATATGTGAATGTTCAAATGACATTTCCAATTGTGATTGAATGTAATTACTTGTTTCTTTAATTAATGTGAATGCTGCTTTAATATCTTTATATTCACTATGTGCAATTGGTGTTATTTGAGCCAACTTTTCAAATATTAATAAATATTTTTGAATTTTATTAATTGGTAATGATAACAACGATGATAAATCATTTTCTTGATCTGGATATTGTTGATTTAATTGAATTCTAATTGATTCTATAAAATTTGCAAAATCTGGATTTAATTTACACCAATTGAAAATATTTGTTGAGTATTTAAAATTAAATGCAAATATACCATATTGATTCTTAATTTGTGATATATTTTTAACGATAAATTGAGTAATTGAATTAATTTGATTACTACTATTTTTTGTATTAATTGATACATTTGTAAAGTATTCACCATCTTGATCACCATTTGATAAATCACCTATAGTTGGTTCATTTTCAAAATTCATTATAAAATATGGTGATTTTGAAATTTGATTTACAATTTTTAACAATTCTGAATGAATTTCCGATAATGATTCAATATTTGAAAAAATTGATCCAATTTCTTTATAGTTGATCAATGGTTTATTAATTCTAAATTTTGATTGTAATGGTAGTAAATATGATTTAATTACATGATCCAATTGAATTTTATATTCTAATTCACTTGAAATTAATTGATTAAATAATGTTATCCATTGTCTTTTATTTGTTTGAATTGTATTACTATTTGTTAATTTCCAATTTGAATTAAATGATTTAAATCTTCTTCTAACTAACCAACATCTAACAATTGATTGAATTTTAATTATTGATTTAATATCATAATTACTATCGTCATTACTATTACTACCACCACTATTACCACCACCACCACCACCTTTACCATTATTTGATTTTAATTGTTTACCATTAAAATTATTTGATTTAATTGGAGTTGATATATGTGGATAATCTTTTAAATATGATTTTACATTTATAATATTTATACCATTAATTAAATTTGAATCTGTTATTGAAATTGTAATTGAATGTTTTTTTAATTTTATAATTGTACCACATGTAATTTCAATTAAGTTATTATTATTGTTGTTATTATTATTATTACTATTAATTTTAATTATATTTGATTGATAAATTATCCAAATTTTACTAGTTGTTGAATCAATTCCAAATTCTTTCCAACCATTTATATATTTTGATTGATTTAATTTTATTACACCTTCTCTTTCAGTTGATAATAAACCTGTATTACCTGTACCATTACTACTACTACTATCATGATCAATTAATGTTGATGTATTTACTTTTAATAATTTATTAAATGATTGTGGTTTTTTTCTTTCTTTAAATATTGAAATTGGATTGGTTATAATTGAATCGACTGATGTTGTTTGATTATTATTATTTTTACCATGATGATTATTTATTATTGATGATTTTTGATTTCGTGATATTAAACTATTATTACTATTTGACATTATACTATTACTATTATTACTATCAATTGAATTTGAAATTTGTTGTGATAATGTTGGTATTTGTAAAAATTGATTACTTGTTGTCGTTGTTGAATTATTAGATGTTTGTTGATTAACTTTTGATTCTAATGTATCTTTAATTGATTCTAAAATATGAATAATCGTTGAAAATTTAGGTCTACTTGTATGTTTATATGAACAACACATTAAAGCTAAATCATAAAATTGAACTGGACAATCATTTGGTGATGGAATATTTGCAATTAATTCATCAGTGTTTATGTCGAAACCATTATTTTGAGATCTAACCCAATAATCTTTACCTGGTCTTTTCAATGTAATCAATTCAGATAATAAAATACCAAATGAGAATACATCTATTGTCCAATCATATGCTCTTTGAAGTAAAATTTCAGGTGCCATAAAACTTGGAGTACCACATACACTCATTCTTCTTAATTTGTAATTTGCATTTTTACCATTACCATTAAAGTTATAAACTTCATCACTTGTATTATTATTATTGTTGTTGTTGTTGTTTTCATCATCATCACTACTACTACTATCACTGCCATTACTATATTGTGAACCAATTCTAGCGAAACCAAAATCACATAATTTAATTTGATTACGTGTAACATCTAATAAGATATTCTTACTTTTTAAATCACGATGTAGTATATTCTTTGAATGAAGGAATAAAAATGTTTTTGCAACTCCCAATGCAATATTTACACGTGATAACCAAGATGGGGGTTTAGGAATAGATTTTAAAAAACGACGTAAATCCATACCATCAATGAACTCTGTTACAAGATAGAAACCAGATGAGTGTTGACAACAACCAAAGAAATGAACAATTAAAGGATGTCTAATATATCGTAATGCTTTAACTTCTCTTTCTGTATATTTACAATAATCTGGATCATCATATGATGGAATTTGTTTTATTGCAACTTCAACACCATGATATTCACCTCTATAAACACATCCAAAATTACCTTTACCAATTATATTTTTAAATATTAAATCTTCATATTCTATATTCCATAAATTTGAACTTGGTAATCCTCCTACCATATTTCTATATCTTTGTGGATAATAATAATTATTATTATTATTATTGCGAGATGATTTTTTTTTTTATTATTTAATTATTTATTACAGTTTGTGTAGTATGTGTATATATTTTATATTACCACACTTTTTTGTTTTATGTGTGTGTGTGTGTATGTGTTGATTTTTATTTATTATTAATTTTTAAAAATACATATAGACAGATATCAATCACAAGCGTTAAAAAAAAATAAAATAAAAAAGATATTTTTTTCAAAGACAAAAATGAAAAAAAAGTTAAATTAATAATTATGGCTTTAGATATTTTTATAGTTTTATAATAATTATTTTTATAAATATTTGGTTATTATTATTATTTACTTGATTATAATGTTATGTTTATGAAAATAATAATACACCAGTTAAAATCTTAGTATTAATAGTTTTTTTCAAAATATCACCCAACCTTTTCATATCATACAAAACATTGGGTTAATTTGGTATAAAAATCAATACTATCAATTATCTATTAATTGTTAAATTTATGAAAGATGATGAAATTAAATTAAAAAAAACCATATAAAGTAGTAACATATTATTTATGTTGCTGTGTGTATTTTATTTAACTTTGTGGTGGTACTGGTTCTAAAACTTTAATCAATAAATCTAATAAATCTGATCTTGTAACCATTCCAATTAATTGACCCTTTTTATTAAGAACTGGTAATCCACCAACATTACTAACACGCATTAATTTTGCTGCTTCAACTACTGGTGATATGTCATCTACAGTGATTGGGTTTGATTTCATTATTGAGCTAACGGTATGATGTTTAAACTTTTCTAATCTTTCATGGTTATCTTCTGGTAAAAATGGACTATCAATTGCTAATCTTAAATCTCTATCTGTTATAATACCTATTTATAATTTAAATGATGTATTAATAAAATTATAATTTAAAAAAAAAATATGAATTTCATAATCCATAATAATTATATATAAACACTAACCTTTTAAATTACCATCATTATCTACAACTGGTAATCTATGAATTGAATTTGCATTTAAAGATTTTAAAGCTATATCTAATGTTGTATCCATATTAATGGTAAATAAAGATTTTGACATTAACTGTTTAACTAAAATATTCATTTTTTATATTTATTTAATTATTTTACTTTAATTATTGTAGTATGTAGTTATTTGTGTAGTATTTATTTTTATAAGTTGCAATAGAAAATAAAAATAAATGAATATATGAAATTTGAAAATTATTTTAAAATATAATTTATTGTAAAAAAAAAATAAAATAAAAATAAAATTAAATAAAAATTAAATAAAAATGTGAGTGTGGTAGTGTTTTGAACATACAAAAAAAATTTCGATATGAAGTTGGGGGTGAATATATTTTTTTTTTTTGATAATATGGCACATAATATTTTATATATTTATTTTTTTTTAAAAAAGAGTGGTTAAAAAAAGAGAGAGAAAAAGATAATAATATTATTATTATTATTATTCATTTTTTGAAATAATCATACAACCAGTTTTAATTTCATCTACAATTCTTTCCAATTTAAAACCAGCCAATTGGAAAATTTCATGCCATTGAGTGATAGTACGTTCTTTTGCATTAACCAATTGGAACATTAAAATATCAATGTAAACTTCATATTTGGAATAACCTCTTGATGGATCGATAATCATATCGAAAATGTAAATTTTAGCACCTTTTTTCATGGATTGACCAATGGTTTTTAAAATGGAAACACTTGAATCTCTATCCCAATCATGGAGAATGAATTTCATGATATAGCAATCAGACTCTGGTACAGATTTAAAGAAATCACCACCAACATGAGTTAAACGTTCATGTTGTGCTAAATTCTTTGTGTCATCTAAAACAATTTGTAAATCAAAATTGATACCTTTTACATTTGGAAGTGTATCTAATAAACTACTTAAAAGTAAACCGTGGTTACCACCAATATCAACAATTGTTTCATATTTTGAAAAATCAATTAAATGAGTATTTTCCATAATATTTGAAATAGCAGCACCAGTATAGACTTTCATTGTTTCATTGAATAATTCTTTATATGGTTGATCAATTGCAAATATTTCCCAGAAATGATTTAAACCAATAGCTTGTGGACCGGTTGATTGATTAGTTTCAAATGTTTTTGGTAATGTTTCAAACATTTTATAATGTAAATCACCAGCGTATCTTAAACCAATTGAAGAGTAACTACCACCACTTTTTGAAAATAATGAACTAACTTCAGTTTTACCAAATGTACCAAGATTTGATTTATCTTCAACAAATAAATCATGGGCAACAAAGTATCTTAATAATCTATATGTTGCATCTTCGGTCATACCAATTACATCGGAAACTTGTTTAATTGTTTTTGGACCTTGTTCAAGTAAATCACAGATTGAATGTTTCATAACAATTGAAAACATTCTTGAATGAAGATGACCACTAACATATGTAATAATAATGTTCATTGCTTTATCCCATGCTAATGGTGATTTTAATTCACTTTTTAAATCTGGTCTAGCTACATTAAAGTTAATTTCTTCCATTTTTTATTGAATGTTTTGTTTTTATTTATTTATAAAATTTATTATTATTATGAATAGTGTTAGTTTTTTAGTTTTTAATGTTGAGATATTTTTTTATTTGGTGCTTAATGAAAAAAAAAAAAAGACTGGACGCTTTTATACTGATTTTAATCCAACGAAATGCGAAATAAAAAATTAAAAAAAAATAAAATTTGATAAAAAAAAAAAAAAAGTTTGTAAAATATCTAAAACAGTTGTGTGATACCAAGATTCAGAAGTAGATTCGAATATACAAATAAATAAATAGTTGTATATTTAATTCTATTTATAATTCTATATTAAAAACCCCGGAATAAAAATAAATCTGGAATTAGGTGGTGTGTTTTTAAAAAAAAAAAAAAAAAAAAAAAAAAAATAAAAAAAAAATAAATAAAAAAAAAATTTTTTTTATTAAAATTTAAAAATTTTTAAAATTTTTTGGTTTAAAA
>JACAFY010017657.1:0-14029 GCA_015252635.1 Dictyostelium capitatum | reverse complement strand
TAATAAAAAAAATAATAATAATAATATTAATAATAAAAATAATAATAAAAATAAATAATAATAATAATAAAAAATAAAACAACACAAATAAAAAAAAAAAAAAAATTTCCTAATTGTTGAGCTAAGTTAATTGCTATTTCTTTTCATAAATTGATCTTATAAAGTCCATTTATTTTTTTTTTTTTTTTTTTTTTTTTTTAAATTAAATTTTTTTTAAATTAAAAAAAATTTTTTTTTTTTTTTTTTTTTTTTTCATTTCAAATAGAAACTAGCACACACAAACAATGGGAAGGTATAAATCAAACTTTTTAAGTATACAATTAAAAAAAAAAAAAACTATATGGTTCCATGTATTAATATACACATAAAATTAATACAGACGCAAGAAAATAAATATAAATAGTCATAAACGTCCAACATATTTAAAAAAACTTAGAGCAATTGAAAGATATAGACAAAAAGAAGAAAATGAAGAAGAGATTGTAGAGTATTTTAGTGATGATGAAAGTAAACAAGATGAAAAAGAAGAGATTAATGAAAGTACTATTGGTGATCGTGGCGAAAATGAAGTTGAATTAAAATCACCAAGAGTTGCAAAAACTAAAATCAATGTAGAAAAGAAAAAAGTATTAAAAACTAAAAAATTAATATCAAAAGTACCATATGTATCAGGTAAATCAATATTATTATCAACTAGAGATGATGGTAAAATAGTTAGAAAGATTTCAATGGTAAATTATAGAAACGGTGAAAAAAGAGTTGCAATTTGTGATTATGAAAAACGTACCAATTCAATGGGTGTACCGATATTACATCAATTTAAATCTGGTGGTGCATTATGGACATTTCAAGAAATTAAACATTTGGAAGGTTATTTTAACACCATTAAAGATTGGGATGAAATTTCCAAAGAAAAAGCTAACAATAAATGTTTATTTGTTAGTGAACATGTAATTGGTACAGATAGAAGAGTAATTTATAAATATAAACCAATAGAAGGTGGTCGTATCTTATTTGCTGATTGTCGTGGTAAAGCACCAGTTTTAAGTGGTATTCAATTAACATATCCAGAATTTTATATAATCATTAATAATTTTGAACAAATTAAATCTTGGGAAAACAATATTGAAATTCAATAATTATTAAAATAACATAAAAAACATAGTATATCACCAAATATTTTAGAAATCAAATAATAATAACAATAATAATATAAATACATCTTTTTTTTTTTTTTAAAAAAAAGTAAATCAAATAAAATAGTTTTTTTTTTATTTTTTTTTTCCCACTTTTAAAACTAGTTTTAGTTTTATTTGACTTTTATTTTTAATTAATTGAATTTTTAAGATTTTTTGTAGTTGTTGTTGTTTAGGATGTTGATTTTGTTTTTTAAATTTTTGAATTTGAAAATGTACATTTTTAATTGACGTTGGTATTGAATTTGGTAAAATTAAATTTGAATTGAAAGAATCATCAAATATTATAAATGTATGTAATGAAGATGGTAAACTTTTAATCTTTCCATTACAAGTACCAATAACCAATGATTTCAAATTACTTGGTAATAATTCTTTTACAATTATTTGATTACAATTTAATATATTTATTGAAATTTCTGTAACACTATTAATTGGTAATTGATTTAAATTTAATTCATTTTGTTGATACTGTTCTTCATTATAATTATTATTATTATTATTATTATTATTAATATTATTATTATAATTTATATAAATTTTATTTAAATATTCAATGTATGGACATTGAATATAAAATTCATAAATTTCATTTTGATTATTAATTTGAAAATTAAAATTGTTATCTAATTGTCTTAGATAATAATTATAGTATTGTAAATATTTTAAAATTAATTTTTGAATTTTTGAATTTTTCCAAACCAATTCAAATAAATAATTTCTATATTCAATTTTTATTTGTTGATTATCTATAATTTCAAATATTTGATGTTTTTTAATTAATTGATTAATTTCATTATTATACATTTGATTGTGGTGTGTTTATATTTATTAGGTTATTTGTATATGTTTTTTTTTTTTTTTTTTTTTTTTTTTTAATTTAAAAAAAATTTTTTTTTTTTTTTTTTTTTTTATTTTTTTTAATTTGGGAAATAATCAATAACACTGTACACAAATATAATATATAATATAATATGAAGAAAATGTTTTTAAAGTTTAGAGGTGGTGGTGGAGGGGATGATGAAGGTGATGACGGGGATGATAAAAATAATAATGAAGGAAATAATAATGATAATAGAGATGTTGATATGGGTTCAAATGAAAAAGCAGAGGAAGAAGAACGTAGAAGAAAAAGATTAGAAAGATTCCAAATGAATGATGAACAAGTTGCAGCAGCAGCAGCGCAACTAGCAGCAGCACAACAAGCAGGTTCAACTACTCCAAATAAAGGTAATACAAGTCCTCCAATTAAACCAATCACTACAACAACTACTACTACAACACCACAAGTTACAAAACCAACTACAGCACCACAAGTTACAAAACCAACTACAGTTACTACTACTGTTTCTAAGCCAACAACTCCAGCAACTACAACAAACACAACTGCTACATCAATGACAACAATTAGACAATGTAATATACCAATGACTGAACATAATTATTATGTAGTAGAGAAATTATTCTTTGTTTATTTACAACCAAATAATGTAAGTTTAGATGTTTGTGTTATTATGTATATTATATAATGTACATTGTATTAATTCGAGCATTTTCCTACAGAATAAACCACAAAAATCAATATATTTAGAATCAGTTGTTGAATCATTAAAAGAAGAAATTAAAGAAGGAGTATTAAAATTAGATAAACCAGTATTAGATAGAATTATAGTTGAAAGATTATCAACTAGAGTTCAAGGTGTAACAGCAGTTGAATTTTTAGTATCATGTTTCAACAGAATTCAAGCCGCAAAAAGGTCAAAAATTAAATTGGATGAACAAATTTTAAAAGATTCAACAGAATTGATTTTATTATACTTTGGTTTGGTTTTAACAATTCCAGATATGTTTCAAAATACATCATCATCTTATGGTTCAGGTCCAGTTCAATTAATGCCATACCTTTGTGGTGAAACTACTGAAGAGATGACTGATACTTTTATATCTCAATTTTTAGATGAATATCAAGAAGATATTGTACCAGTAAGTAACAGCAATTTGTAATTATTTTAATGTTATTTTTAAAATAACCATAAACTAATTGGATTGTTTCTGATATTTACAGATTATTGAACCAATATTTTTAGATTTAATTAAAATATTATCAACAATTACATTGAGTGGTAATGTATTCCCATATTATAGAGTGTTTTCAAGATTAGTACAATTTAAAAAAATATCAGAAGCTGTAGTAACATTATCATGTTGGAATAATCCAACTTTCAATGGTAAAGATATGGAACGTTCAACTGTATTGGGTTCATTATTTATACCAAGTTCAGCAACTGATGATGTAAGTAGTTGATATGATTTTTCAAATTATTTAATGCAAATATGTGTTTTGTATTATATATTAATAATTCCTTATTGAAATACAGGGTACAACAATTAAACAATATTTTCCAAATGCATCACAAATGAATAAAAATACAATTGGTGATTCATTTATTTCAATTAGAGCAATTCAAATGAATATTCATACAAATTTATTGGAAGTACTTCGTGGTTTCCTTAAATCACATCCAAATAATAAAGAAGCATTTTTATCATGGTTAGTACCGACCATTGAAAGAAATCAAGAACGTAACAAGATGCAAGTTGATCGTTCAAAAGCATGTAGTGATGGATTTGCATTGAATTTATGTGCAGTAATGGTATTGTTGTGTGAAGCATTTGTTGATATTGATTGTTCAAAAGTTGGAATGGTAGATACAAACTTTTTAATTTCAGGTACTCGTCATGACATTTCAAAGGATACTAGATTATGTGCAACATCTGAAGAAGCTGATCAATGGGTTAAAGATGGTATAATTGAACAACCAAAACCAGCAACAAATTTCATTACTGAAACATTCTTTGCTACATTACGTGCACTTCATATTGGTATCAATTCAACCTATGAAAAGTTAAAACTCATTAGTAGAAATCTTCAAGACATTGAAAATAATAAACGTGTACTCTTAGATTCAAAACAAAAATGGCAAAATACACCACAAGGTAGATTATATGAAGGTCAGTTGGAATTACTCACAAAGAAAGAAGATATGTTAAAAGGTATAAACTATTCAATTGATGCTCAATTGTTTGAACCAACATTTTTACAAAAGACTGGTTCATTCTTGTTATTTGCAACCAATTGGATTCTTAAAGTTATCAATCCAACCAATGCGCCATTACCATTACCATTGCCAGCACCACAACAATTTGCAGCATTACCAGAGTTTTGTATTGAAGATGTAGTTGATTTCTTTACTTTTGTAATTACAAATTTCAGTCAAGTACTTCAATACATTAAATTGGAACCATTGATGAAATTTTTCATCACTGTATTGGCAACACCAGAATATGTAAAGAATCCATATCTTAAAGCAAAAATCATTGAAATCATTTCGCAATTGGTACCAAGTAAATATTCCAAAGGTAATCCAATGCTCCTTGAATGTTCCAAAGATGTTAAAGATCATATCGTATTGGCATTGATGAGATTTTACGTTGATATTGAATTTACTGGTGGTCATAATCAATTTTATGAAAAGTTTTCATATCGTCATTACAGTTCAGTGATTCTCAAATATCTTTGGTCAAATCCAGATTTTAGAATCAAATTTACAGAGACACCAAAAGATCCAGTTTTCATTAAATTTATAAACATGTTGATCAACGATTCCATTTACGTATTGGATGAAGCATTGACTAAATTGGCAAAGATCAAAGAATATCAAATACTTTTAGATAATCCAAATTGGGATAAAGATTTAACTGCTGATCAACGAAAAGAAAAGATTGAACAAAACGATCTCAATGAAAGAATTTGCAAATCAAATTTATCATTGGCAAATAGTAACATTGATATGATGTTGTATCTTAGTAGTGATAAAACAATTACCGCTGGTTTCATGAGACCAGAGTTAATCGATAGAATTTCAGCAATGATGAATTATTTCCTTTCGTTGATTGCCGGTCCAAAATGTACAGATTTAAAAGTAAGAGAACCAGAGAAATACCATTGGAATCCAAAAGAATTGTTGGGTCAACTCACTGACATCTATGTAAATTTTGGTAAAGATCCAAAATTCCTTCAATCGGTTGTACGTGATGGTCGTTCATATAAAACTTCATTGTTTCAAACATGTGAAAAGATTTTATCTCGTGAGCGTTTAAAGAATGATTATGAATTGGATATATTTTCAAAATTGGTTGTTCGTTTAGATCAAGTTTCAAAAGAAGAAGAAGCAGCAGAAGAAGAAATGGGTGAAATTCCAGATGAATTTTGTGATCCAATTCTTTCAACATTGATGACTGATCCTGTCATTTTGCCATCTTCTAAAAACGTTGTTGACAGACAAACAATTCTTCGTCATCTTTTATCAGATCAAACTGATCCATTTAATAGATCTTTCCTCACTCCAGAAATGTTAATTGATGATGTTGAAACAAAGAAAAAAGTTGATGAATGGTTAAGTTCAAAGAAATTATCAAAACAATAATCATCATAAATAATAATAATAATACACATACACACTCATTCACACATACACACATACAAAATATAATAATAGTCTATAAATAAAATATACACATAAACACACAAACACAGTTTTTTGTTATTTACAATTGTTTTTTTTTATTATTATTATTATTATTTTGATTATTAAAATATTTCTTTAAATGTTGATTTAAAATAATTTAATAAATCATCTTTCTTTTTTAAAATGTGTTCAGATTTTGTTCGTTTAATTTTATATTCTGATTTTGTTTTTTTTAATAATAATTTTCTATTTATATGTTTACCTTGTTGTTTAGTTTGTGATATTAACATTTCTTTAATGATTGTATTGAAAATTGTATGAATAGAATTTAAATTTTTAAATGAAGATTCAACAATTGGCATTTTATAATATAATCCCAAATCATTTCTTTCAGTTTTACTAATTACAATTTGATTCGTTAAATCCATTTTATTTGCAACCAATATAATTGGACAATCTGATATATTATATTTATACTGTTTAATTAAATCTCTATAATAATCAATTGAATCAATTGACTCTCTATCATTTAATGAATAAACTATAATAAATCCATCACTTTTTTTAATTGAATCTGATAATAAAGTTTGATTATTTAATTCATTTGATCCTGCTGTATCGTATATATTTAAATTGTATAATGTTTTATCAAATGAAAATATTTTATTTGATTTTGATTCTATTGTTGGACTATAATCTTCATCATCTATATTACTATATACAAATGACTGTTATTTTAAAACAATGTCAGTAATTAATATTTAAATTTTAAAGTCCATAAAAATATTTATTAAAAAATTTAAAATTACATTTATAATTGAAGATTTACCAGTAAATGAATCACCTAATACGCAAATGTTCATATTTTTTGCCATGTTTTATATATATTTATATATTTATATTTATATTTCTATATTTTAATTTATTCTTTTAAGAATTATTTGATAATAATTTTATTTATTTATTTAACAAAAAAATAAATATATGTTTTTCAATTGTGTGTATTAAAAAAAAAATTAATATTGATGTTGGTATATTCTATATTTGTGTATTTTAATTTATTTTTTATTATTTATTTAACAATTTAATTGATTGTGTGTATGTAGTAGTTGTTGTTGTTTTTTTTATTGTTAATTTTAGGGGCTATAAATAAAAACACACATTCAACTAAAAAAAAAATAATAAAAAAATAAGTTAATATGAATATGTGTGTGTGTTATTATTATGTGTTGTGTAATATTGGTGGTTTATAGTAGTAGTAGTGATAGTAGTAAGTAGAAATAATAATAGTAATAATAATAGGTAGTAGTTTTATTTTTGCGTATAAATTGTTATTTTTTTTTTTATTTTTTTTTTTTATTTAAATAAAATATTAAAATTTTATTCATTTGTGTGTTTGTGTGTTTATGTGTTATGTACATGACAATATGAAATAGAGCATCTATTTTTACTATTTTATTATCTATTGGTAGCGGTAATAACTGTTAATATCAACACACACACATTAACACATTTTCAATTTTCTAACACTCAACACACACAACATAAATAATAGTACGCGTAAAGTATAACCCACACAATTGAAATTTTTTAAATGTTACTGTGTGTGTTCAACTTCGATATGGAGAGTTGTTTGTTTTTTTTATTGAGTGTGTGGTATTTTATTTTATTTTATTTTTATTTTGTATAAAAAGAGATATTTATTTATCATTTTAATTTGTGTGTGTATGTTCTATTTTTAGGATATTCATATTTTATATTGTCGAAATAGGGTGTTTTTGAAACATTAATTTGTTTAATATCATTGATTTTATTTAATATCTTTTATAGTTTTTTCATTTTGATTGATAGATTGATTGAAAATCACATTTAATCTAATCTTATAAAAAATTATCTTTTTTCTAAAATATAATCGAGATTATTAATGAATGTTATTATAAAATTTTAATATTAATTCATATTGTGAGTTGTTGTTTTTTTTTTTATTGTGTTTATTTATTTTTTAGTAAAATAATGTTATTTTTTCAATGAATACAATAAATTTTTTATATTTCATAGTGAGATATTATTTTATTTATTTATTTACTATATTTTAAAAAATCATCATAATTATTTAATACCTTCATTTTAAAAAGTTCCCTAAAATTATTCAAATAGTAATTTTTAGATATAATTTCAGTATTGTTAATTATGAAATTCAACTTTATATTATATTTTATGTTATATTTTTATATAAAATGTTTATAATTATTTGAGGTCACGCCTGGGTTGCGGAATTTCCTGGTATCCCAACAAAATTGAATGTCGTCACTTAGTGGCATTCTTTTTTTTATTATTAATTGATATTGGACAATAAGAAATTAGAAATTTCAAATATGAACTTAGCAAAAATGTCAATAGTAGATTGCAATTTTGTTCCTAAAACCTCAATCCTTTTTTACTATTTTATTTTATTTTATTTTTTTTTAAAAAAAAGAATTGGTGTTCGTATGTAATTGTATTGTATGCTATACCACATATTAGATATTAATGGTATGTAATACAATTCAATCACTCCGAACATGTGATTGTATGTCATATTGTATACCAGGAATTTAACATATTTTCTAGAAATATATTAGGAAGATTCGTTCAAATGACTCCGTATTGATGTTATATTGATTATTCGTATGTAATTGTATTGTATGCTATACCACACATTAGATATGGTATGTTACACAATTCAATCACTCCGAACATGTGATTGTATGTCATATAGTATTCATGAATTTAACATATTTTCTTGAAATATATTAGGAAGATTCGTTCAAATGACTCCAATTTGGCGATCGACCTACAAACTCCAACTCAGTGGAAAAACTCGGTGTCTCAATTTAATATTTAAAAAATGTCCTTTTATCGTTAACTTTTTTTCGATTTTTTTATTGTTATGGGACCAATGCTGTATAAAATATTTTTTTTCAAAAAATAATTTCTCCTTTTTTAAATAAAAATAATTTTTTTTAACATAACATTAAATATATATAAAAATTTGTGGTTTTATTAAAATACATTGAATATAAAAAATAAAATATGTATTTCCAAAACACAACAATTTTTAAGGTTTTGAATTTAATTGTATTTGAATTTACCTTTTAGGTAATAAAAAAAAAAAATTATGGGTGTAATGGAAATAAAAAGGATGTACAGCATACCTCCCATACGTCTAACACCAACACTTGGCGATGTAGATAAGGGCAAGACGTGTTTTATTTACTAATTTTATGATTATTTTACTATTTCTTGTTGTTGGATTGTTGTTGACCACGAGCAAAATCTGTTCTAATGGTGCAGTTTCTAATTAAATGTGGGGAATTGTTATTTCATGGTGCTATTGTTCCATTTCTTACAGATTCTGTACAATGTTGTTCTTTTCTAACCATTGCTGTGTTTCATTATGTTTCATTTGATTTATTCAATACAAAAAAGCAATAAAAATCATAAATTTCACTTTTTTTAACATTAAAAAAGAATCGATAGCTCAGTGGAAGAGCAAGCGACTGCAAATCGTTAGGTCGCCAGTTCAATCCTGGTTCGGTTCTTCTTTTTTTGTCGCTCTAAATGAAACTCTAAATGAAACTCTAAATGAAACTCTAAATGAAACTCTAAATGAAACTCTAAATGAAACTCTAAATGAAACTCTATTAAACAACAATGTTTAATTAATTATATCGAATCATCAAACAATATATAAGATTAGATATAATTAAATCTTAGTAACCCAATTAGTGGTTATTATTAAAAAGTCAGAAAAAGAAATTAAATTAAAATTGAAGCACATAAAAGGTAGTAATAGAATAATCAACAAAACCATTAAATGTAAATGTACCAGTAACTGTTTTTGGTAAACAAACAGCATGTCTAACTTTTTTGGTAGAACCATTATTTACACCACCACCAAGACTAATTGCAGCAACTGATGAACTACCAGCAAACATAAATTCAGTACCATTTTTGCTGACACCATTGTTATTACCATTACACTAATATTACTATTACCATTGCTAATATTACGATTATTAATTGCCATTACTATTTACACCTATTTTAGTTAATATAAATATATAATTTAACCCCATTTGGTACTCCATCTA
This sequence comes from Dictyostelium capitatum, assembly GCA_015252635.1. Classification (NCBI taxonomy): domain Eukaryota; phylum Evosea; class Eumycetozoa; order Dictyosteliales; family Dictyosteliaceae; genus Dictyostelium; species Dictyostelium capitatum. The sequence continues at coordinate 4,171 of JACAFY010017657.1, read as the reverse complement.
AAAAAAAAATGAAAGAGATGATAATGATAATAATAATGATAATGTGATAATGATAATGATAATGATAAAGATAATGATAATGATAATGATAATGTGATAATGTGATAATGTGATAATGATGTATCTTTAAATATGAATGAGTGAATTAACTTTGATTAACCATCACATATAGATATATTATCACTTTGTGGTACATTTTTATTGTTTTATTATTTTTTATAATATTATATCTTCTTCATCTGGATTTACCACTCTTGCTTTTGGTTTAGATGATTTTCTATAGATATCTGGTAGAGCGAATGGTTGAAAGAAATAGTCGATAATGTAACCATCAATTTTCAAATATATGACTGTTAATGGTAAATCTATTTCAGCCAAATTTGGTGGTGCTGAAAGATCACTACTACTAATTTCCGATCTAACCTATTTACCAGGTAAATAGTAAAATGATTGTGGGTACTTTTCAAAACGAATGGAAAGATCAGTAACACTCTCTGGAATTGATTGTGGTGAAATCACATTTGTCGATTGATTTAAAATCAATGACAACTTTTTGATTGTGCCATCTTTTGGTAAACTACTTTCATATAAATTTAAAAGCCACCACGTACAACTTCGATTGTGAGGTCTCTGGTTTTCTTTAGATTTAATGATTCCAACGTTTTAAAATCTGCAACTAATACTATGTGTAACTTTTTAACTGAATCTGGTATTTTCGGTGAAATAAAGTCATTACCAATACTTAATTTCAATGAAATAACACTACTTGGTATAAATGAATCTGGTGGAATACTGTTGCTTCTCTTGTTAAATGATGAGATATCCAATAATGCAATTGATTCTAAAAACTTTATGCTGTACAATTCTTCATTGTACACCAATGAAATAAATGAAACAGTTTCTGGTACTGTGTATTGTGACTTTAATTTTACATTGTACGCAAATTTCACATTTTTATAATTGTTTAAGTCGACATCATCAACTCCATTGAAAGTAATCTTATCAATTAAATTTGAATTTGGTAATGGGATACACCAAGTTAAATTTAATTCTCTTAAAACATCACCTGGTGGAAATATATTTGATATAATTGGTTGAAATGATCTTAATTTTATGTTGTTTAATAATAACAAATTTGATATTTCATTCTTTCTTGAATCTTCAACTAATAAATGATGTATATGATGTGTTTTATTCTTGAAAAGTGTTAATTGTTCGAAAATAAAATTTAAAATAACTTTATTTTTCAAAACTTTGAAAAAAGTCACGTCACCAACTTTATTTGTATCATCCATTTGAAAAATATGTGATAATTTATTATTTATTTATTTATTTTATTATATCAATTATTTAACAACTTAAATTTTTTTTGTGGGTCGAAAAAAAAAATTGAAAAAAAAATCAAAAAAAAAAAAAAAAGTTTGGTTTTTAAAGATGTTTATTATGTGGTACAATTTAAATCAATTGATTATAACTGATAGGTTAAATAGTTTGATGAAAAATAATTTTTATAAAATTGAATAATAAAGATAAATTAATATCCTAAAGAAGTATCATTAACATTTTAAAAAATAAGAATCAAATTTGTGGATAATTATATATAATTGTTAAATTTAGTTCTTTATCGATATTTACATTTTGTTTGATCAAAATAATTAATAACAAATAAAAACAGTAATATAAAAAACTGCAAAAAATGTTGGAAGATTAAACCCTCCCCAATCAATTTCGGGTTGAGTTCGCAAGCGGAATTTTTTTATAATTAATCAACATTATGAATAATATTCAAAAGTTTTAAAAAATTTAACCAAATAAAACTTTTTCTGTATGAAATGGTAATTAGTTAATGTTATTTTAATTTTTAAAATTGCTATCCCTATAAAAATAAAATTAATATGTTTTATTAATTTAAAATTAATAATTTTGGAAGTTTTATATAATATTGATTTAATATATTATGATGAATGGGATATTGGAATATTTGATTTGATTTTTCTCCCTTTCTATTGATAGATCATATGATTTTAGTATTTTAATTTTATTAATCGCAAAAAGTAAATTTAATTAAAATTAAAAAACAAAAAAAGATTATTAATTATTAATAAAAGATAATTTTTAAAATTATCTCTCTATATTAATATCGATGTTTGCAAACACCCTCTTAATTAACAGTCCAAAATCTAATTTATGCGGTGTTGTAGTGTTGAGTTTGTGTAGATTGAATTTGATTTTTTAAAATTATTTAAAAACGACTTTGTCTTTTTTTTTTTTTTTTTTTTTTTTTTTTTTTTATGTTTTTTTTTTTTTTTTTTTTTTTTTTTTTTTTTTTTTTTTTTTTTTTTTGTTTATTTTTTTTTTTTTTAAAAATTTATAATTAATTTATATGTGTATATTATTATATATATTTATATTATTATTTTTGATATTTAAATTGTATTTGTGATTATTGTGTTATTATTATTATTATTATTTGATTTTGAACTTGCACCATCTTGATTTAAATCTTTCATCAAATTATTTGAACTTGTCATAGCAGAATTTGGTAGTTTTAAAAAGTTTTCAGATTTAGTACCAGATGTTGAACTATTCAAAGTCATATTTCCAGTTGTTGTCGATGATGAAGTTGATGAAGTTGCTGTATTATTATTATTATTTGTTGCTGTAGTTGTCGATGATGATTTACTTCCACTTGATGATGATGAAGATGATGAACTTGATACTGAAAAACATTTCATTTCTTCAAATGATTCCAATGTATTTAAATTTACATCTCTTAAAAATGGATGTGCTATAATTTCATCAATTGATGCTCCTGTAGTTAATGATAAAAATATAATAGATTGTTTAGCTATGTATTCACCAAACAATATTAATATCAACAGAATACCTACTTTTAATTGGATCAAAAATGAATATTTTTGATAATAAATCAATAACAGTTTTATCATCAACATTGTTTAAAGATTCAAAAAATTTTGGATTAATATTTGGTAATTGAAGATGATATGGTTTACTTGGTTTCATTGCTTCCATATCATCTTTAGTTGGGGATCCTAATACTTCAATAATTCTTCCCAATTGATCATTTGAATTTGTACCTGGGAATAATGGTTTACCAATTAACATCTCTGCTAAAATGCATCCTATTGACCAAATATCCTGTAGTAGTATATTTAATAATAATTAGTATATTTTTGATTATTATATTAAAAATTATATGAAAATAACATTTACAATTTTAGTAGTATAATTTGAGCAACCAACTAATAATTCAGGAGCTCTATAATATCTTGAACAAATATATGACATACTTGTATGATTTGATTCTAATATTTTAGCACTACCAAAATCTGCCAATGTTAATTCACCTTTTGATGATAATAAAATATTATTTGGGGTGATATCTCTGTGACATATTGCTTTTGAATGAATATGTTTTATTGCTTGACAAAGTTGAAAAAATAAAACTTTAATAAAACTTAATGATAATTGTCTTTTCTTTAATAAACTAGCTAAAGTATATGGAATGAAATCAAATACTAAATTCTGTAAATAAAAATAATCAATTTTAGTTATTGGAGTTAACAAACTAGGATTAAAATTAATTTCATACTTACTTGCATCTTTTTATTTTCTTCAGCGGTATAAAACATATCTAATATTCTTAAACAATTTGGATGTGATACCACTTTTAGAATATCATATTCTCTACTGATAAAATGATTTGATTTTTCAACTTTTTTAATGGCAACTTTTTTATTATCTTGATTTTTAGCTTCGTAAACTTTACCAAATGTACCTTGACCAACTTGTTTAACTATTTCATAAGGATATCCTTTACTACCACTATTATTATTAATTGTAATTGTTGATGATGTTTGTTCTTTTGCTGTAGACGATGATGTTTCAATATTATTCTTTTTTTCATGATTATGATTAATTAATTGAGTTGATGCTAACACAACATCAGCATTTCCATTGCTAAATTTGCTACTGTTAGCACTACTATCTGGAATTGTCATTTTTGAATTTATCATTTTATGTTTTTTAAATAATTGAATTTTTGAAACTTTTTTTTTAAATTTATATATACTGTAAAATTAATAATAATAAACAAATACCGCACTTGTGTTTGTATTATTAATTTTTTATATTATATTTTGAATATATA
>JACAFY010017648.1:0-14031 GCA_015252635.1 Dictyostelium capitatum | reverse complement strand
TCTTTTGAGGTGTATCATATTTACTTCTGAATACTTCAATCATTTTATCAGTTATATTATTTATTTTAATGAAATAATAATCAACACCTTTACCATTTAATGTATTTAATATTTCTTCAGGAATTAAACCAGATGGATCACCATTTGGATATGAATCATCACATGAATGATATTTACTACCATGGCAAGGTGCATCTGCAATATGAACAATTAATTTAGTGTAATCTGATTCCCATGATAATGATTCAACTTGTTTAAATGCACCTGCAATATCTTCTGGTACATCACCACCACCAGTAGCTTCAGTTTTTCCAATTTTTAATTGAAGTAATTCCATATCACTTGTAAAGTGTACAATTTCAAATCTATCTGAATCACAATGATCACGATAACCAACAAAACTAACTAATAATTCTAATCCAGAATATGAATCACATAATGAATCCATTAATTGAATTACCTTGCTTTTACTTTCAGCAATCCATCTTGACATACTCCAAGTACAATCCAACATAATACACAATTGAACTTTTGGTGGTTTATTCTTATCTTGATGTGATTTATTTCTTCTTATTGATTCAGCTTCATCAATTGCCATATCAAATTTAATACTGATTTCATGACCAGATTTGAAATGAGTTGCTGTAACAATATTTTCAGTTGATCTAAATTTAATAGAGACATCAATACGATTATCAGTTACTGGTAATTCTGGATTTGGAATAACAAGACATAGTTCACCAATGAATTGAATACCAGGGTCAGTTGTATATGATATAGTTGGTCTATGTGATGAAAAAATTGACACTTCAATTATTTTTTGACCAACTGATGTTGGCATATACGATCTTGTTATTGTTTCATCAAAACCAATCATTTGACCTACTTTTACAAATACATCACATACATTAGGACAATAACTAGTACCACCTCTTTTAATTAAAGGTTTACCAACATGTTTACCATCTGGTTTAACTTCTTCTTGAATTTCGGTTGCATAGCATTTAGATTGATATCTTTTTGACACAGCATCTGGATGTAACCCAAATCTAACAGCTCCCATTACGACTGATAAAGTAGGATGTTTTGGAATAATGAATTTAGCACCAGTAAATTCAAGTTCACGTTTAATATGTTCTTGAAGGAATGTATTTTCATTGAATCCACCAATTAAGAAAATGAAATCCAATTTTGAAATACCTGGATTTGATTCCATTTCACTTTTGATACAATCAGTAATACTTTTGAATAATGGTGTAAAGAATGATAAAAACAATTCAAAAGGTAATATTAATTTCCTCCTATTATCTGAATATTTAACGGGATTTTGAAATATTGAACTTGTACTTTCATTGTATGTGTTAATTTTATCCATTAACCATGGAACATCTTTTCCAAATAATGACATTGGATCTAAATCAAAAAACTTTGTTGATGTTGGATTACTATTACTGGTTTTGAATGATTTCTTATGTGATTCAAATGCATCCATTAATGATTGATATCTAGATGATCCAAATACAATTTTCATTTCATCTTTACCAAATAAATCTTCTAAAAATTTAATAAAATTTGCATTAACATATGTTGAACCAAAATCACCACCAAATGGTCTTGAAATTGAATGTAAACTTTTACCCTCCATTTGTTCATATGCAACCATATCAGAAGTACCACCACCATTATCAATAATCATGAATTTTTTACCAACATCAACTGAATAACCAGATGTCTTTTCATAAATACATTGTAACGCACCTGCTTCTGGTTCAAATGCTAAAATGAGTGATTCTGTAATTGTATATTTTTTTTGCTCTATTAGTATTTATCGGAAAAAAAAATTGGTTTTTAGCTATTAATGAGTAAAATGAGTAATATCACATACCTTTATCATTTTTTGAACAAAGACCAGCTTCTTCAGCACAACTTCTCATTATTTGTTTACATGAATCATCCCAAATTGCTGGTATAGTAATGACCCATTGAATATCACTTTCAAATACCATTGTTGCTGATTCATCATTGATTTTTGTCATTACACAATTTTTAAAGTATTTTAGAGTTTCGGAAATTAATTCTTGAGGGGTAGCACTCTGTAAAGATTTAACATCATTAACTGGTTGAGCACGATTCTGTTTATTAAAAAGTCGCATTTTGTAAAATGCAAAATGCGAATTTAAAAGTGAATTTTCTTCTTCATCAGTATTATTAAAATAATCACGTGCTTCGTATCCAAATGCAACATATTTTCTATCTTTATCCAATACAATTTGAGTAAGTGTTTTCATATTTAACCCACCGCCACCTTCCCATTTATCGTGAGCGTATATTTCCTCTGGTTCATCTTTCGTATCTTTTGTGTATGCATATGCATACCCAGAACATGATGTACCAAAATCAATTCCTGCAACAATACTTTTTACTTTCATTATACTACTATTATTATTATTTTTATTTATTTTTTTATTTTTTTATTATTTATTTAGTTATTTTTAATTTTTTAATATATAAATAATAACATTTGGAAATTTTATTTATACAACAATCCTTTAAAAACTTAAAATTTTAAGAATAACAATTTATTTAGTTGAGTTATAAGCTTTTTTTGTTTAATATGAGATTTAGCATTACAGTGAAAATCAAGTCTATCTAAAAAAATTAAATCAAAAAATTAAAAAAATAAGTTTTTTTTTTTTTTAATTTATAAAACACAAATTTGAAAAATATAATTTCTTTATTTCTTTAATTTTATTTCACAGTTTGTAATTAAAAAAAAAATAATAATAGTAAATATAATAATAATATTAACAATAATTAAAAATGTTTCAACCTTTCAGTTGGCGTAAAAATAAAATATCTGAACCAACTCGTACAATAAATCAAATAAATAATAGTTCTACAAACCCAAATGTTGAAAATAAATCAAATAAAATTAGGGAAATAGAATTTATCCAACCAATTCCATTAAAATTCATTGAAATTTCAACAATTGAATATGATAATTTAAATAAAGAAAATGAAAATTTAAAAAAAAAAAAAAATTAATTAAAATTAAAAATAATAAAAAATATAAATATACAATTAAAAGATGCACAAGAAACAATAATATGTTTAGAAAAAGAAAAATCAAATCTTGAAATTGATAAAACATCAGCACTAAAAAAAATCAACGAATTAAAAGGTATTATTGATGTACATAAAACCACAGTACAAGATTTAAATTCAAGTTTAAATGAAAAAGAAAATAAAATAAAACAATTAGAAGAAAATTTATTAATGGAAATGAAAAGAGTAGCTGAAAAGATAAGAAATTCAAGTTCAGTTGAAAAGTTCAATAAAACTCAATTAAATGGTGAACTACCGATGGCTTCTGATATATCAAATGATTTTGAACAGTTTATTAATACTATTGAAGAGTATTATATGAATTCAAATGAATTGGAAAATTGTGATGGCATTAAATTGGTAAATATTCTCAGAAGAATTATAAAGGTATCATATGAACATTGTATAACTAAATTTAAACAAATAGTTGATAATCAAGTAAATGGAGTTCCAACTTCAAATCAGTTATATGATATCAGATGTATGGTTCATTCTTCAATTGATAAGTGTATTAATGAAACAGCACAAACCACATTTGAACAACTCGGTCCATTATTTGCCCAAATTCATAGAACTGATGAAATGTATGTTAATATGTATTTGAACATTTTTTTATATTGTTACTAACATCCAATTTAATTAATTTGATAGGGAAAATGCAGAAAGATTCATAGTAGATTGTTGCAAATTCATTTGGACAGTATTTTTATCACAACCAGAAGTAAGATTCAATGATATTGAATTTGAAGAACCAAAATATTCAGTATTATATTCAAAGGCTATTCATAAATCATTTAATCAAGTTGATTGTGAAATGAATGTTAAATTAACAATCATCCCATCAATTTATTTGGTACGAGATAATTCATTATTGTCAAAAAGTTATGTTTTTTTGGAACCAATTGAAAAAATTAAAAATCAAGATAATAGCATACCAAGTGAACGTTTATCAAATAGTTCTATTTCGGACACCACAATACACATCAGTGATTTAGTAGATGGTAATAAATGTGATGCAAATACTTTTAAAGAAGAACAATTCACTAATTCCCATGTATCAAGTATAACACTTTATGGTAATACTTATCCCCAATTATAACCAAACAAACTCAATTTAATATTATTTTTGTCTGTTTTTATTATCTATATATCCATTAATATCAATAAAATAAAATCTAAATAAAACATATATTCATTTTTATCTAAAAAAATTTATTTTAATTTGATAAATAAAAAAAATAAATGGTATCTCTTTTAAAATCAGCTGTATAACTTCTTATTATAACAGTGAAACCTGCTATCATTTAAACTTAAAAAAAGAAAGGAATAAACACTATATTAAAATTCATTAAAGTTTATTATTTAAACTTTTGAATGTTTCTTTTGATCAACATGTAATGCTCATGTTACCTTTTCTTCATTTGATTCTTCAGTTACGGTCACATTATAAATAAATGCACAGGTAAATTTTGGCATAGCTTACTCTGTGTCTGGTAATCAATTGGCATAACATGAAACATATTTAGTTGATTCCAGTGGCAGACTGCGCAATGATCAAGAGTGAACTTTATGGAGAATTGATGTATGTCACAGCAGGCTATAGTTCTTTTAAATAAATGACCACCAATTAAATTTGTTACCCAACACCATCACATTGTTGCATAGCACCAAAAAAGAAGCAAATTAAAAATTCCGGCATAGCTTCCGCATGAATTTTAAAAACACGATATAATATTCTAAATGTTATTCCTATGTACCTAAAATTCTTCTTTGTCTAAACCTTCAAAACATTATCTCTTTTTATTTGGCCTAGTGTTAAATTTTTTCAAAAAATAAAAAAAAAAAAACCAAAAAAATTGAAAAAAAAAAAAAAATTAAAAAAAAAAAAAAAAAAAAAAAATTCATTTTTTATGTGTGTTTTGTAAAATAGTAATAACGGAGACCCGTTTTTTTATTATTCATCATACAACTCATTTGACATTCATTCATCAATCAATTCATATTTAAAACCTTTTATTCATACAAGAAATAATTGTGACTAAAAATAATGTAGGTTTCAAAAGATTAAAAATAAATTCATTGGGAACCAATTCTAATTTATAATCATACTATAAAAACAAATTTAATGTGTGTTATTAAAAATATATATAATGTAAATTTATTTATTAATTTTAAAAGTGTTCAAATAATTGATTGGTTAATTTATTTATTTTGTGTATCTAGTTATTGAATTTGTAACAAAATTAATTAATGATGGTAATAATTTTGAAACATCATCGCCAAGATCTTGAACAACTATTTTCTTTTGAGGTGTATCATATTTTTTTCTGAATACTTCAATCATTTTATCAGTTATTGATTGAATTTTAATGAAATAATAATCAACACCTTTACAATTTAATGTATTTAATGTATCTTCAGGAATTAAACCAGATGGATCACCATTTGGATATGAATCATCACATGAATGATATTTACTACCATGACAAGGTGCATCTGCAATATGAACAATTAATTTAGTGTAATCTGATTTCCATGATAAAGCTTCAGCTTGTTTAAATGCACCAGCAATATCCTCTGGTATATCACCACCACCAGTAGCTTGAACTAATCCAATCTTTGTTTGAAGTGATTTCATATCATTTGTAAATTGTATAATTTCAAATCTATCTGAATCGCAATGATCACGATAACCAACAAAACTAACACTTAATTCTAATCCAGAATATGAATCACATAATGAATCCATTAATTGAATTACTTTGCTTTTACTTTCTTTAATCCATGAATTCATACTAGAAGTACAATCCATCATAATACATAATTGAACTTTTGGTGGTTTATTCTTTTCTTGATGTAATTTATTTCTTCTTGCTGCTTCAGCTTCATCAATTGCAATTTCAAATAGACTACAAATTTTAATACCTGTTTTGAAATGTGTTGCTTTAAATTTATTTTCAGTTGTCCCAAATTTCATTGAAACATCAACACGGTTTTCAGTGACTGGTAATTCTGGATTTGGAATAACAAGAGTTAGTTCACCAATGAATTGAACCCCAGGATCAGTTGTATATGACATTGTTGGTCTATATGATGAAAATATTGATACTTGAATTAATTTTTGACCTACTGAAGTTGGCATATATGATCTGGTAATTGTTTCATCAAAACCAATCATTTGACCAGATTTAACAAATACATCACATACATTTGGACAATAAGTAACACCACCTCTTTTAATTAAAGGTTTACCAACATGTTTACCTGTAGTAACAACTTCTTGAATTTCAGTTGCATAACATTTAGATTGATATCTTTTTGAAACGGTATCTGGGTTTAAACCAAATCTAGCTGCACCTTGAACAACTGATAAAGTAGGATTATTTGGAGTAATGAATTTAGCACCAGTAAATTCAAGTTCACGTTTAATATGTTCTTGAAGAAATGTATTTTCATTAAATCCACCAATTAAGAAAATGAAATCCAATTTTGAAATACTGGGATTTGATTTCATTTCATTTTTGATACAATCAGTAATACTATTGAATAATGGTGTGAAAAATGATTTAAATAAATCAAATGGTAATATTAATTTCTCTCTTGCATTTGAATACCCAATTGAAGATTTAGTTCTTTCATTATACTTTTTGATTTTATCAGTTAACCATGCAACATCTTTTTTAAATAACGATGACGGATCTAAATCAAAAAACTTTGTTGATGTTGAATCTTCATTACTAACACTAAATGATTTCTTGTGTGATTCAAATGCATCCAATAATAATTGAAATCTTGATGATCCAAATACTTTAACAATTTCATCTTTGCCAAATAAATCTTCTAAAAATTTAATGAAATTTGCATTAACATATGTTGAACCAAAATCACCACCAAATGGTCTTGAAATTGAATTTAACTTTTTATCTTTCATTTGTTCATATGCAATCATATCAGAAGTACCACCACCATTATCAATAATCATGAATTTTTTACCAACTTCAACTGAATAACCACATGTCTTTTCAAAAATACATTGTAATGCACCTGCTTCTGGTTCATATGAAAATATGAGTGATTCTATAAATATGTATATTTGGTATTATTAATATTTAGTATTAAATATGAATATATATAAATATACATTACCTTTATCATCTTTTGAACAAAGACCAGCATCATCAGCACAATTTCTCATGATTTGTTTACATGAATCATCCCAAATTGCTGGAATTGAAATAACCCATTGAATATCTTTTTCGGATACTTTAAATGCTGATCCACCATTAATCTTTTCCATTACACATTTCTTTAAGTATCTAAGAGTTTCAGTGATTATTTCTTGAGCGGTAGCAGTTTCTGAAGAATTTATTGCTTTAACTGGTTGTGCACGATTCTTTTTATCAAAGAGATGCATTTTATAAAATGCGAAATGTGGATATAATTTTGGATCTACATCGTGTTTATTAAAATAATCACGTGCTTCATAACCAAATGCAACACATTTTCTATCTTTATTCAATACTATTTGAGTGAGTGTTTTCATATTCATACCACCTCCACTACCTTCCCATTTATCTTGAACAATTATAGTTTCTGGTTTATCTTTTGTGTATGCATATGCATATCCAGAACATGATGTACCAAAATCAAATGCTACAACTATACTTTTTAATTTCATTTTATTTTATTTATTTATTTATTAATTTTTATAAATTATTTATAAATTTTGAAGTTTTAAACTAAACAGAAAATATTATAGTTAAATATGTTTAATGTTTGATGTTTATGAATTTCAAAAGCGATTTATACATCTTAATTTTATAAACTTGAAATTTTAATTTAAACTTAAAAATTTTACCCCCCAAATTAAATTTTTTTATTAACTTAATATTTTAATCAAAAATTAAAAATTTTACCACCAATTTAATTTTTAAAGTTTTTATATGAAAACAAAATATGTATGTTCAATTATAAGTTTATTATATTAGTGGCTGTGAATATCAAATAGGTTTAAATCGGAAACTTAAAAAAATAAGTGTTTTATTTTTAAGTATTAATAATTAAAATTCACACCTCGAAAAAAAAAATTTAAAACATATCACATTTATATATATATATATAAAAAATGGATTATCTCGTAATTAAAGAAGAAAACCAATTTGAAGACCTTAGTAATTTTGATAAAAAATCTCTATGTCCAATAGAATCGGGTGATTTAGTAAAAGAAAGTGTACAATTAGAAGAGGATACTAAAATCATCCAATTAAATAAAAATAATAATAAAAATAATAAAAATAATAAAAATAATCAAAAAATATCAAGAAAAGAATTAAAAATACAATTAGATAATGCAAATGAAGCTATTAATATTCAAAAAAAAATTATTTCGGAGTATCAACTTGTTTTAAAAAAATTAAATGATGACATTGAAGAATATAAAATTGCAATTAAAGATTTAAACTCAAGTTTAGATGGAAAACAAAAAATTATTGAAGAAGGAATTAAAAATTTAAGAATTGAAAAGGAAAGGGTAGCAGAAAGTATTTCCAGTCCAAATAAAAATTGTAATGAAACTCAATTAAATGATAAACTTCCAATGGCAGTTGATATATCAAATAATGCTGAAAAGTTCATTCATATTATGGAAAGCTATTATATGGGTTGTCAATATTTAGAAAATTGTACAACTAATGAATTAGCATTAATTCTCAGAACCATTATGATGAAATCATATGAACAATGCAGAATTAAATTTGTAAACAAAATGGAGCATCTATTAGTAGGTTCCTCAAATTTAAAAAAATTATACAATGCAAAATGTTTAATATATTCTTCAATTGGTAATTGTATTGATAACACAAGTCTAGAAACATTTGAAAAACTTGGTCCATTATTTAATGAAATTCACAGTACCGATAGTGAAATGTAAGTGAATGTATAATTTAACACATCTTTTTAATATTGTTAATATTAACAATTTATTTATTTATAATTATCGATTTAGGATAACTGCAAAGAAATTCGTATATGATTGTTGCAAATTCATTTGGACAGTACTTTTATCACAACCAGAAGTAAGATTCAATCATGTTGAATACATAAAATCACTTGAATTTCCATTATATTCAAAGGATAATCATAATTCATTGGGACCAGTTAAAGATGGAATGTGCGTTAAATTAACAATTATTCCATCAATTTATTTAGTTCGTGATAATTCTTTATTGGTAAAAAGTTATGTTTATTTGGAATCAATCATCAATAAAACCAAAGAAATTGAAAAAAAGAGTAATGGTTTATCAAAACAACATGACAATGGTGACGTTAAAGAAATCCAAGATTACAATATCTGTTGTAAAGAAAAGGGATGTGTATCAGTACCTCAAATGTGTCCTCAATCTGCAAAAACTTACCAACAACTAGGTCACAGTGGCCACCCAGTTGAAGTTTCAAATTCTAATGATCATCTTAGCCAAAGATCATCAAATGGTATTAATAATGAAACATCTGAACATCCAATTAATCCAAATCAAGTTTATAAATTTGCAATTAATTAATTTTTATTAAATCTCCTTTTCATTTAAATTATATATTCTATCTTCTTCACCTAATAATAAATAAAATAATAATAAAGTCAATTTAAATAAATATTAAATATATATATATATATAACTAATACAATTTATTTAATTTTTAACTCTTGTAAATATATTTATAACAATACTATGATTACTTTGATTTGATTTATAAAAATCTGATACCTTTTGTTTAAATAATAATTTGTTTTGTTTTGATAAATTTGAAAATGATAAATGAAATTCTTTAATTGTAGATGGTTGTTTTGTAAATAATTTTATAAAATTTAATGTATCTTCAAATTGTTTATCATGTAATTCCAATTCAATAGAATATAATGATAATTTATCTTGATATTCTAATAACCTTTTAAAAAAATGAGAAATTGAACCAACTGTAAAAAATTTAAAATGTTTAATTGATTGATTTGTTGAAAATACTTTTGAAATTAAGAAATCGATAATACTATTTAATATTGGTGTAATTAAAGAATCTTCTTCTAAAATATCATTTGCTCTTCTACCTTCATATTGTAGTAATAAATGTTTTAATTTTGTATTTGATATTAATGGTTCATATGTATCCAATGTTGACATGAAATCCATATTTACCAATTTTAAATATTCAATATTTGAAGATTGACCAAACAATTTCTTTATACCATCTGATAATATACTTTTTTGAATATGTATATATTCATGACATTCTGGACCACGTAAACAAAAATTTGATATTGTTAAATTTCTTAATGATTTACTTGAAGTTATTGAATCTACCATTGAATACCAATCTTTTTCTAATTGTTGGGTTTGTCTGTTATTTGATAAACCACCATAATGATTGCAACCATTTTCCAATTCTGAAATATTTGAACCACTCATAAATACTTTAACTAAATCATGTATTAATATTGGTACTGATAATGATTGTAAATTATTTAATTCTCCAACTCTTGATAAATGGTATGGTTCAACATGATCTGATGATACAATTTTAATTTTTTCAATATTTGAATTTAATTCTGGTGTAAATAATGGTGTATAATTCATATGATAATAACAATCTTGATAATCATTTCCATTTGGATTATATATAATTTGTTTTGGTTTTAAATATTTTATAAATTCTAATACATCATCTTGATCATCTGCACCAAATAATTTTAATTTATTAATTTCAATATTATTGTTGTTACTGTTATTTGTTGTTGTTGTTGTTGATAATGTTGTTGTTATTAAATTTGAATATTCTTTTTCACTTAATGAAAATTTATCTAAATTTAATTTACTATCTATATCCATTGATAAATTTGAATTTTTAAATTTTTGATATAATTGTTGTAATTGAATTTGTTGTTTAATTGTTTTTTCATTTATTAACATTGGTTTCAATATTGAATAATTTGAGTTTATTAAAATTTTAAAATTTTCACCATCTTTATTTGTATATGTTATATGTTGACGTAATATTTGTTGATTTAATTTATTATTAAATTCAATTGAATTTGAAATTAATGAAGATACCATTGAATACCATTTTTTTGAAACTGTACAAATTGTAATTATTTCATCAATATAATAATTTAATTTTTTAATTGTATATGTTGTTGTTGTTGTTAATAATGTTGAATTTATTATTTTCTTTTTATTATTTAATAAATAATCTAATATTGATTTTATAATTATTTTATCTAAATAGTCTGGTAATAATTTAAGATTAATTAATTTTTGTTTTTTATTTGAAGATGATTGTTGTTGTTGTTGTCCATGTTGTTGTCCATGTTGACCATTATTATTATTATTATGAATTATTAATTTTGTATTTGTTGTTAAAGATTTTGTAGTTGTCATTATTTAATTAATTAATTTAATTTAATTTTTTTAATTTTATTTTACAAGGTAAAGTTTATGCGTTACTTGTGATTTTTTTAATTTTTTAAAATAAAAGAAAAAAAAAGAAATCTCATTTTTATATCATTTTTTTTTTTATATTCTTTAAAAAAATTAAATAAATTAAAAATCAACAAAAAGAACATTCTTTTTTTTTTAAACTGTTGTGTTGCGATTTAAAGCAATGAAAAAAAATAACAAAAAATGAAAAGGCAAATTCATACAACATTGTAAAATAAAATTTTGAAATTTAATTAAAAAATAAAAAAAAAAAACGTTTTTTAACGATAATTTAAGATCTTGAATATAGTTACTATAATAAAAGGAAATCTATGATTCGTATTTTTGTTATTCTGGAAAAATGAATATTAATTAATCAACATACCCCAGTTTCACTAGAGTTGGGAAGTTATTGAATTTCATTTGAATTTATAATGATATTAATTTAAAGATATTTTGATTTAACTGACATACGTACAGTTGAAATGTCATTAACACGACAAAAACAAAAACAACAACAACAACGTTTAGTTTATCGGATATTTTAATCTTTTAAAACACAACACACATTTATTATTATTATTATTATTATAATATTCTAATATTGAATGGAATATTATTAACTTAATATTACATATTAATTTTGGTGGTACAATTGTCTCTCACTCTTTTCGTTTTACTTAACAATTTTTAAAATAAAAATAATGATATAATTATCGCTTGTGTATTCGATAACAAACACCATAAAAATTGAAATTTTTAAAAAAATTCACTATGAAAATTTTCTGAGGTGATATCAATTAACGACAATGATTTTAAAAATGATTTTTTTTTATTTTTTTTTCTTTTTTTTTATGAACCCGTTTTTCATTTTAATTTTTTTTTTTTTTTTTTTTTTTTTTTGTAAAAATATTTTTTTTTTTTTTTAATTTTTGAAATTTTTTTTTAAAAAAACCCACACCCTCAGTATCAATATTCTTATTTATTTTCTAGTCCAAACATTGTTTTGTTTTCCGTCATAACACATACATACACACAAACTAAAAATAATTAACTAGTTGTAAAATTACATAACACACCCCCACACACACATAAAAATAAAATAAAATAATTATTTTAAACTAAAAAAACAATAAAAATTAAACAACTATAAAAAATTATTTTGTATAATAGAAGCAAACATATTAAAAAGAAATAATTAATTGACAATAATATGGGTATTTCAAATAAAAGTAAACAACAAGCTACAACAGTAGATGGAGCAGGTGCAGATAAATATCCAAGTAAATCAGGATTACCACCAACCATTGGTAGTGGACCAATGGGTGATAAAGAATATGAACCAAAAGATGAATATATTAGAGTTGATTCAATTCAACAACATTGGGTTAGAAGAAAATTAATCTCTGAAAAGTATCCAGAAGTTTTAAATTTACCAACAAATCATTCACCAACTGCATTTTGGGTAATTGGTTTAGTTGCTTCATTGATTATCACCGCTAAACTATTAGAAAATTCATCAATTTGGTTAATCGTTTTGGTTGCCTATGTATTTGGTGCAACTGTTTCACATGCACTATGGGTATTAATTCATGAACTCACTCATGATTTAGTATTCCAAGGTTCATTCATGAATTCTGTATTCCTTTTAATCGCTGATTTACCACATATTGTACCAGCCGGTGTTAGTTTTAGACATTTCCATAGAGTAAGTAATATAATTAATTATTGTAATAACAACAACTGTTTAGTAATAGTAGAGTATGTATATTAATTACAATTGTTACCTACAGTTACATCATTCATTTTTAAATGAAACATATACCGATCCAGATGTACCAGTTCCATTTGAAAATAAAATATTTGGACATTCAATTGTTGGAAAAGCAATTTGGTTTTGTTTATATTCAATTGTAATTGCATTGAGATCAGTTTTCTATCCATTAAAGAATCAATCACCATTTTCAATTTGGTTAATTGCAAATTACATTTGTAATATTTCATTCACCTATGTCATTTTTAAATATGTTGGTGTTTATGGTATGACTTATTTAGTACTTTCAAGTTTAATGTCTGTTGGTTTCTTATTACATCCATTGGGAGCACGTTGGATTGCTGAACATTTCGCTGTAACTCAATCTGAACAAGAAACTTATTCCACTTATGGTATCATTAATACCATTGGTTTCAATATTGGTTATCATAATGAACATCATGATTTTGTTCGTGTTCCTTATGTATACCTTCCAACATTGACAAAAGTTGCTCATGAATTTTATAAAGGTGGTCTTAAATATCACACCTCTTATTGGAAAGTTTTATATGAATTTTTAAATCAAGATGGTTTCACTTTTAATTCAAGAGTAGTTAGAAATCCAAAAGTTAAATAAACTATAATAAAAAAAAAAATATATTATTTATAATTTTTAAAACAAAAAAAAAAAAAAAAACACATAATAAC
>JACAFY010017638.1:0-14045 GCA_015252635.1 Dictyostelium capitatum | reverse complement strand
CATTTAGACAGCTTTGAAACTAGTTATAATTTTTTCAACTTTTTTTTTTTAAAAAAAAAAAAAGAAAAAAAAAAAAAAAAAAATAAAAATAAAAAAATAAAAAAAAAAAAAAAAAAAAAAAAAAAAAAAAAAAAAAAAAAAAAGGTTCGAAATTGGATTTTATTGTTTATTAAAGAGAATTGTTCTTTATAACACTCAATGTGTAATTACATTATAAAATTGGATAAAAATATCATAAAAGTTTACAAATGTTATCATAACGTTTAGTAAAAACAACAAAAACTGATAAATTTATTTTAAATTTTTAAATTTTTGCGCGGGATTATTTGTGTGCTTATTTTTTATTTATTTGTTTTATAATTTATTTATTAATTTGATTTTTAAAATTTTTCAAATAAAGGTTGTCTTTCAATTTTTTCTTTTTTATCACGTAGTTGTTTTAAAGCTATTTCATTATTTTTAGCGATTGCATCTTTTTCGGCTTGTTCTATACGAGCTAATTCATTTTTCTCTGCCATTAAATCTAATGCAAAACAAAGACCTACAATCATACTACCAACTAAACTCAATAAAACTACTAGTACAGTACCATCAGTACTTGATCTTAGAACTGAATTTATTATATTATACTTGAATAAATCTGCATAATAATGTGTTCCTGAACTTTGTCCACCAAATGAAATCATTGTATTAAATAATGTTGTAATTGATGTATGACCTGATCTTGAATTTGGTCCTAATCCACTTGAAATAACAGTTGACCATTTATAATATGCTGTAGAAAGGTATAATATTGTATTAGAAATTTACATGTTTATACATCATGTTTTTACTGATGATTCATTATCTCTACCTACCAATATCATATCTCCATACAGATGAAACAGCATCATTATCACTACCATTACCTGCAAATACTAACATTGTACCAAGTGGTGTAATTACTGCTGAATGACCATATTTTGGTTCAGGTGTAATTGAAGATGAATTTAATTTGATATTTAACCAACTAGTTGAATCTAAATGGAAAATATGTGTTGAATCTGTAACATATGATACATTTTTTACAGAGTTTATAGATTTACCACCAAAAATGATCATTTCATTTGTTAATGTCATTACAGCAGTTGATAAAAATCTACCACCTACTGGTGCTAATTCTGTATTTGTTGTGATATTTGAGGACCATACATTTGTTTCAAAATTAAATTTAACTAAATCATTTAAATATTTACTATCTCTATCTGTTGTTGATGCACCACCAAAAAACCATAATTCATTCATTAATGGATAAACTACACCAACATGTCCCCATCTTGCTGGAGGTAATGTACTATTTTCAAAATTAATTTTTAATTCTTCCCATCTATCTGATTCTGAAATTTGTGCACATTAATGTAAATTAATAAACTATTCTATCATTAAACTTTGTTCTTGTGGCATGATACTTACCCATATCATATTTATAAATATCGTTGAATACATAAGTTTGGTTTCTACCACCAAAAATATACATTTTATTATTTGATGTTGTTAATGATACATGACCATAACGTGGTGATGGTGCATAGTTTGCAGATAATGCTGATATAGTTAAATTTGTAAATATCCATGAATCATCAATTAAATCATATTTTGTTAAATTACCAGTTGGAACATACTTTGAATCTTTTCCACCAAATATTAACATTGTGTTATTTATGGGGTTTAATGATGCTGAATGTAATGAAACTGGTAGTGGAGCATTTTGGGTGTCCGATACAACAAAAGAAATCCATGAATCAGTTAAAAAGTTTGCTACATAATTTCGTGCCAAAAATGGTTGTAAAATTAGTAAACAACAATGTTTGATTGGACGTATGATGGTGATAATCTTGTATATTATTTTCAAAATGTATACATACTAACACCTAATGTTACAACTGATAAACAAATTATTAATAATGCATATATTATTGACTTCATTTATTTATTTATAATGTACAATCTCTATCTCTTTCTCTCTCCTATTTCTTTTGCCTTTAATTTTACATATAAAAAATAATCGATAACTTTTTTCAAAAAATAATCAAAAAAAAAATCAAAAAAAAAAAAAAAAAATTAAAAAAAATTAAAAATATCTTTCTTGGTCTGGTGTGTGTTTATGTGGTTAATTAAAAAAATGATCATATGGTGGTTTTAAAATTAAATTATATCATTTATTTATATATTTTATTATTGATATTATCGGATATTGTGGTAGTTGTGGTTGAATGATTTAAATCTAAATTTTTTAAACTTATAATTGTTGAATATAAATCTAAATTATTTGGTGGAATTGAATATAAAGTATTGCAATTATGATTAGTTAAATAAGATTGATAATAAAAACTTTTTAAATCTTGTTTTGTAATTTCTTGAAATTGTGATGATGAAGGTTGATTATGGTGATTATTATTATTATTATGATGATGTACATTTGTAGCAGATGATGAAGATATTAATTGTGGTTTCTTTGGTGTTGAAAATCCTGTACCACCAACACTACTACTAATTGTATTTCTATTAACATAATTATTTGTATTATTGTTGTTATTATTGTTGTTATTATTATATTTAATAGTATTTGTAGTTGAACGTAATACATTTACATTTGGAGGAGGATTGCTTTCAAGTGATAATTGTGGTAATTTAGGTGTTGATGGTGGTGATGATGGTGTAGTGTTGTTGTTGATAGTTGATGTATTATGTTTTGAATGATGATAATGATATGATTGATGTGATTGATTATCTTTTAATGTTTTTTGTTCAGGTTTATATTGATATTTATATTTTTCAGTATCATTATAAACTGGTTGTGGTGGTGAAATTGGTACAGATGATATAATTTCAAAACTATCATTATTTGAACTAATTACATGTTGTAATGGTTGACTACCATTTATTAATTGTTGTTGAACCAATAATAATTCTTTTTGTTTTTGAATTTCTTGGTCATAAATTAATTTATCAATTAAACTTGTATGTGTACTATGTATATATTGATGTGACATTGGTGATGATGTTGTTGTACTATTATTATTATTGGATTCATTATTATCAATACCACTACCACCACTTAATAATGATGAATATGGTTTTGATTTTGATTTTTCTTTTTCATTTGAATTCTTTAAATATTCTTTATAATATTTTATACTATATTGATCTTGACTACTATATTCTAAAGGTGATACTAAATGTGGATAATTTATATACTGATCAAATATTTCTAAATCGAAATTAGTTGTACCCAATTGAATACCAAAATGTTTTAATGGTTGATCATTACCACCTTTTTGATGAAGTTGTAATTTATTCTTTGGATATAAATGTTGTTTTTTCTTTCTCTTTGCCTCTGCTGCTAATGCCATTGCTTCTTTATCTTCCTTTTTAAATATTGTATTATTATTTCTTTTTGATAATGAAACTACCCATCTTTTAATATCATATCTTTTACTTTCATCTTCATTAATTGATGTAATATCTGATGATGATGGACTATCTTCAAAATCACCACTAACATTTTCAATTTCACCACCACCATTATTTAAATTTTTAAAACTATTATTATAATTTTTAAAACCTTGTTGATTTGATGTTACACCAGTGGTGGTGGTGGTGGTACTATTAATTAAATTTTGATTTACATATATAATTTGTTGTTCAAATTGTTGTTGTTGTTGTTGTTTTGGTAAAAGGTATGGAGTATTTAAATTTTGATTTGGATTTTCAATTGTAATTGATAGAGGGGATGATTGATTTCTAAATCTAATTGGATCACTAAAACGATAACTAAAATGTTTTTCAAACAATGTTAATCTATCAATTTTATAGAATGTATCTTCAAATTCATACAATGATTTTGCTTTCATCATTTCAATCATTGATGATTTATGAATTAAATTGAATAGTAATGATGACTTTTTGAAACAATTTAATGATTCTTGCCACCAATTTGTATATGCTAATAGATAATGTTGTTTTCTTGATGTTATATTATGAAGATAATGATCAGTTTCTAAATTCCATAATGGTATTTTTTCAGTTGATTTAGCAGGTACATAATATCCAAGGAATAAATTAATTGAATGTTGTTTATCTGCATCAATAAATGAATTTGAAATGTATCTTTTAATTGCATTTACAAGATCACGTGATTGTGATGATAATGAATGTTTAGTGTAAGTTTTAATTGTATTGGCTAATTCTGATCCACCATATTGTAATGCAATTTGATTACCACATGCTTCATACATATCAATTAGTACTTGAACTATACCTGTGTTAAAATCTAATGATGGACTATCCAATAAACCCATTGAATATAATTGATAACCCAATGCACATTTACCAATACAAAATTGTGCGGCATTTGTACGATCAAGTGAATCAATACAATTTGTTCTAACTACACCAATTTGTTCTGTACCAATTTCATTGAATAAATCAAATTTATAATTTTCATCAATATTATTACCACCACCACCACCGCCACTATCATCACTACTACTACTACTACTACTACCACTACTTGAATAATTTTCACGTAAGAAATTACAATATAATTTTGAATTTGAATAGAATATTCCAGTTTTAAGTATAGATTGATTTGCAAATGAATCTAACCAAGCCATATGATCTTGATCTTTTGATTTTGCAGCTTGATGAAAATCCCATGCTTGATATTGAATTTTATGTTTTTCAGGTAACATTTCATTCAAAGTTTCAATACATTCAGTAAATTCATTACGTAATATAGATTCTCTTGGTTTCTTTTCATTTGATTTAACAAGGTTTAATATGATTGTTGGTGAACCAAATCTTTTCAATAAATCTTGAAAATGTAATATAGTTGATCCAAGAAATGGATCCATTCTTTGAATTTTAATTGGTGGTTTAGGTGTCATTATATTATTATCTTGTTCCCAGTACAATGGAATTGAACCACGTATTTGAACAAATGATGAAAATCTTGCAACACTTGAAATACCAGTTGCTGGTTCTTGTAATATTTGTTCAGTTTCAACATCGTTTGCAACTTGACCATTTTCATTTATACCACGTTTTAAAAATCTTGCACCTGCATAATATCTACTTCTACGTGCAATCAATATTAAATCTAATCCTTTTCCAAATATATCAATTTTATCTTGTACAAAATATCCGTGAATAATTGGTAATACCCAGTACCATGTTTTTGCCTGTTCAACTAATGGTTCCAATAAAAATTGATTCCATGTAAATTGATCATTATAATATAATTTTGGTGGTCCATTACTACCACTACTGTTATTATTATTTCCATTCAATGGTGATTGTGATGATGATGATGATGATGATTGTTCATCTTTACCAATATTCTTTGGAATTGGATGATGAAAATATCTTGTCATATTGAATTGTAATGTTCTTGTTATATCATATGTATAACTGAAATAGAAATCTTTTGTTAAATCTAAACTGAGGAATAAACCTTTGTATCGAGTTTCATCAGCAAATTCAGGTGAATTTGTTTTTGGAAATGATGGTGGTATATAAACGTATGTTATATCATCAATACCATAAATGAAATGTGTACCAATCATACCAACTTTTCTCTTTTCAGTTATCAATATAATGTAATATCCATGTAGAAACCTTATAAACCCTAATATACCATACGATGAACATACTCTTGTTAATCCTTCTTTATTTGCATTTCCAATCATTGTTAATAAATCTTGAATTTGTTGTTTATTATAATCTGTTGGATCTTCTGATATAACTACTTCATCTTCATATGTTCTATCAATTTTTAATACTTTAAATCTATTTTTAGTTCTATTTGATCCAACTAAATAAAATCTCTATATATATATATAGTGTATTTGTTGAATATTAGTATATATGTGTGTATGCATATGACATGAGTTTTTGATACATACAGTTTTAGTCTCATATAATACAAATCTTTGGAGTGAAAAACAAGTTGGTGGCATAATATAATTATCACTTTGTTTTTTATATGCTAAATCATCCCAAAATGATGGTGTATTAAATGAACTACTATCTTGTGTTGTATTCTCTTCATATTTTTTTTTTTTATCGTGTTTTTTGTCAACATCACCATCATTAACAAATAATGATGACATTTCTTTAGTTGTAAAAAAAATATGTTGTTTTTTCTTATGAAAAATTAAAAAGATATTATGCGACTGAAAAAAAATTAAAAAAATTGAATTTTTACAACCTAAATTTAATTAAATTTATTGATGGAAAAAACGTTCAAATGTTTTGATTAATTTGAACGTATGTTGGTATTATCATGGTTGAACATATGCCCATCCATTCGATTGTCTTAATATTATTTGACCATTTGCAGAGGGAACGTATTTTACAAATTCATAAAGATCAGATTTGTTAATGTTACGGAATTTCATTGTGTTTTCACATTGTACAAATTCAATTTCGCCAAGTGTCATTAATTCTAATAGTTTCTCTTTAAATTGATTATTAATGTTGTTGCTTTGTTGTTGTTGTTGTTGCTGTTGTTGCTGAAGTGATTGTTGATATAATGAAACTCCATCACCAAATACAATAACTTCAATTTTTAATTTATTTTTTAATCTGTAATCTCCAAAAGCATTTTTAATGTTGTTTAAAGTTGATAATATTCTTTTACTATCATTATAATTTATAATATATATTGCTTTGTATTTTTTATTCTTAATATTGTAATTTATATATCCTAAATATGATATTGCAAGTAAAGATAAACAAATATAAAGAATATTATTTGTTAGGATCATGGTTTTAAAAATATTTTAAAAAAAAAAAAAAAAAAAAAAAGTTTAAATTAGGCTTTTTATTTTGTTTGTTAGTAAGTTTTTTATTTGTAAAACCCTATTTGAAATTACCTTTCATTTATCAGTTCTTTATATTAAATGAATTAACTTTAATAATTTTATATTTGAAAATTTGAAAAAAATTCCTCAAATTCGAGGCAAAAAAATCCAAATTTCATCTGAAGCAAGGGTAGGAAAGTCTGGTTAAATCCGTGTGACTTAAGATCTCATCCATTCGGTTCGCGAGTTCGAATCTCGCCTCTTGCAATGCTTTTTATGTTTGACCAAAAGGTTTTAAAAATTTTTTACTTTTTTTAAAAACTAGACATTAGTTAACCCTCGTTTCGAAACTTTTAAAATAAATTAACTCTTTTTAATTTATGACCACTATTTAGTTTTTTTTGAAATTACGAAAAAACAAAAAATTTTTTTTTCAAATTTATAAAAATATCGGCTATTTTTAATGATACACAATGGAAGAACTTAATAACACAAATAGTAAAGAATTTGAAGAGATATTTTGGGAAGTGATACATAATAAATGTTTATTCAAATTAATATTTCATTTCATAGAGACTGTTGAATGGATTAAATATACACATATAGATCAAATTCATGTTGACAATAGAATTAAATTCAAGAATATACACTCATTAGAATGGATGATAGTTAATAAACAATATGAATTGTTAAAATGTAAATTACAACATTGTGAAAAGTTATCAAAAATGTCAAATAAGTATACTGGTGATTTCATTGATATAACCTTTGGAGGTATAAACAGGTTATTAAAACTTGGTAAGAATGATACCAATAGTGAAAAAGAAGATGAAAATAATGAATATATTTTTATGACAAAACAAGAACAATTATCAATTGAAAGAATTACATTATCAGAGATATTAATATTGATATTGGATACAAAGAAATTAGAAATTGCAAATATGAATTTACCATTAATGGCAATAAAGAATAATAATTCAACTGCATTAAAAATATTAATTAATGAACCATATTCATATCAAATATTCCCATCAGATTTAGAATGGACAATTAAAAATTCATCACCATTAATTGTATCAGAGATCATTAATTCACAAATTTCAACTTTAAATATAATTATATCACCCTCAACTAAAAATAAATCAATTAAACTAGCATGTAAAAATGATAATTATAGAGATGAAATGTTACAATTTATATTAAATAACTCACAACTATATAATTCACCTGAATCATCATCATTGTCAACATCAACATTACCAACTAAAATATCAACAAAGAAACTCAAATCTGAAAGTGGTACACCAATTAATATTGTTGACACCACTTGTAACACTGTTAAAACATTAAGCGTTCAATTACTTTTGAAAATTAAATCATCAGAAATTCAAAATAGATTATTGGATTTACATTTTATTAAACAACGAGATTGTGATAAATCAATTACAAGAATATCAAATTCAATAAACAAACTATTAGAAATTTATGATGGTAATACAGTTGATAGAGTAAAAGAAATTCATAAATTATTATCAATGGAATCAAATTTATATTATCGTAGTTTTTTATCACGTTATGATGAACCAATTAATGAATTAGATTTAATGATTGTAATTAAACATTGTTTATTAACATTCAGTTCCAATTCATTATCATTCCTTTTATCAAATAATAAAAACATTGGTTATTTAAATACAAATAAATTAAAAATTAAAGACATGTTATTTTATTCAAACAAATCACCAACTATGGAATTCATTAAATTATATATATCAAATATTCAAATCTTCAATAATAGAAATTGTAGTGAATTTATTGACAATTATATTTTAAATTATGGATCAACTGAATATGAATCAATTTTAAATGAAATTTCCAATTCAACCTTCAATAGATACCCTTCAAAATGGAATTCAATTTTGCAATCAAAATATGATAATTGTATTAAAAAAGAAACCATTGACTATCTAGTTGAATTTAAATCAAATCAAATCATTCAAAAAGTAATTGGTCAATTAAATATCAAATATTTTGAATCATGTAGTGTAATTGAATATGCAATTAAATCGTTTACCGATAATTCAATTGTTGAATCAAAGATTAATTATGGTGATATATTCAAATTTGCAATTAATAATTGTGATATTGATACTTTATTAACTTGTTATCATGGTGGTGAATTAATTGATAAAACAATTGTTAAATATCCCCTATCTGAAATTTTTGGAAAACAATCAATTGAAAATTTAAACAAATTATTCAATTTCTTTAAATCTATCAATTATAATTGTTTTACCGAACAATCTTTTATCAAACTAATTGATTTAGTATGTTATTCAAGTTCTGATGGTAACAATGTTAAGAGTATAGAAGAAATTAATCAATTATCAATATCATCAATACCATTTAATAAATATAAAGAAGAATCAATTAGGGAATTAGTATCGTCAATTTTACATTTTAAATCAAATAAGATTCAATTTATTTTAAATAATTTTAATCCAATTTCAATCGATATATCAAAAAGTAAAATTAAAGAAATATGGAATGAAAATATTAATAATGATGTATTGTACACATTTAAAAGACAAATTTCATTTCTATATGACATATCATACATTGATCCAATCGTACAATGTATTGAAATTATATTAAATCATTTTGGAATTGAAGAAAATACAAGTCCAAAAAGTAAAATCAATATAGAAATGTACTCAATAATTATAAATCATTTATTCAAATGTTTAATATCAAGTAAAGGTGTTGAATTGTTATCAATTTTAAATGTGTTAAAATTAATCAATAAAGCTACAAAAAATGAAAATGGAATTCAACAAGCAATTACAATTGAACATACATTATATCATTCATTCTTCTATATTTGTATAAAATCAATTAAATTTCAAAAATATTTAATGGAATTACCATCAATTACTAGTATTTTAAATGTAAATGAAAATGAAGATGGATATGAAATTGGTATGGATGTTGGTACTTTTAAAGGATATAATATTAGCAAGTATTTAGATTCATCAATATTTACATTTGAATATTTATTTGGTAATAATGGTTATGGTGGTGCATCATTTGATGATGTTTTATTTAAATTAATTACTCATTTATCAATATTACCTTCGAAAAATGATAAAAAAATGATTATTTATGAAGATGAAGAAAATGATTTTTATAGCAAGTCACTCAATTCAAATTTAATTTATTTATTGGATATTAAAAGACCAGATTTATTCTTTCAATTATTAGATCAAATTCAACAACAATTAAATGATAAAAAATTTAAAATTGGTAAATTCCCAACAATAATAAAAATTGAAAATCTATCAATTAAAAATAAAACAATAATTGAATCAATTAATGATGGTGACAATGGTGAATTATATCAACATATTATTACCAATGGTAGAATATTTAAATTCTCTATCGATCTTTTCAATTTAGCATGTATTGTATTTGAAAACCGAAAATTGGAGTTTCGAAAATTCATTTCATTTTGTGGTTATCATTCAATTGTGGATTGTATAAAAGACACAAACAATACTTTTATAAATGAACTTTATTTAAATCATTTTATTCAATTCCAAACAATATTAAATATTCATCGAAATGAATCAACCAATCAACTCTTTGATAATATTGTTATCAGTACTAAAAATAATCAAAATTCATACGAAACAATTGTTTATGGATCAAGTGATAATCATGGTGCTGGTTGCGAAGAAAATGGGATAACAATCAATCATTTAATTAAATTTCAAAATATTTTTTTTAATCCTTTAAATAATGGTATGATTAAATATGATGCGTTACATAATTTATTATCAAATTATTCACTTAAATTCAATATACTATTACGTGAATTATTTATAAAAACATCAAATAATAATCTTCAAAATTTATCAAATTATTTCAAAATTTCAAAACCAACAATTGATAGTGCAATTAAATATGATCAAATTGGTTATTTAAAATATTATTATGGAAGTGGTATAATCAATAATGATAGTAATGAAGATGATGATCAAAATCAATTATTACAATTTTTAAGACAACAATTATTATTTCATAAAGATTATAAATTTGTAAATTGGTTAAATAAATAAAAAATAAATATTAATATTTATTAATTATATAATATTTTTTTAATAAAATCATTTGTGTATACACAACTTTACTCCATCAACGTCAAAACAATAAAATAATTATATAATTTGTTTTTATGGGAAAGTATTTTTTATTTATTTTGGGTGATTTTGGGTTTTTAAATATTTTTAGCTTTAATCAAATAATATTATCACAATAAATAAAACACTATTATTTTAAATATATTCATTCTTTAATTTATTTTATCATTCAAATATTTGTTCATATAGTTATTTCACCACATTTAAAATTTAAAACGAACGTCTACACCGGGATTCGATCCTTAATTTTTCGTTTTGAAAAAGGAAAAATATTGCAAGAGGCGAGATTCGAACTCGCGAACCGAATGGATGAGATCTTAAGTCACACGGATTTAACCAGACTTTCCTACCCTTGCTTCAGATGAAATTTCGAATTTTTTTGTCTGGAATTTCAATGAAAATTGCAAAATTTTGACCTTGGTCATATCAAGAATTTATTTTTACCAACGCTTTTAAAAAACATTTTAATTAAAGAAAGAAAGAAAAGGTTTTTAAATAACATTTTAATTTAAGAAAGATAGAAAAGGTATTTAATTAAAATGTTTTTGAAATCTTCCCATTTTGAAAACCAATTGGTTTATATTCCAATGTGATAAAATAATATTTGTGTATATAAAAGTTACAATGTTATAAATTGTAATTTAACTCCCTACAGCTCTATATTCATATGTATATATTTCCAAAAAGTTAAAATCATATGTTGTTTAATTGAAACTTTTTTATATTGTTCAAAAAAATGGTGTAAAGATTTTTTTTTTAAAATTTTTAATTGTATTTGCAAGCAAAAACTATCGACACAACGAACAAAGAAATGCATAAAATAATATTATTAACAATAATTATTATTGTTGTTATAATATCATTAATAAATGCATCACCATTAACAGTTACTGATGCAACTATTGATAGATCAGGATATCATAGATATAGTGTAAATGGTGCTGGATGCACTAACATGGTTTCATACATTACACTGGAAGATCCTGAAAATACAATTTTATCAAATTTTCAATTTTATAATGTTGACATCACTACAAGTATAGCCACACCAACGGTTATGGTTAAAACATCAACAAATGCAAAAGCATTATTTCGAATATCATTGGAATTACCAGGTGGTTTTGGTCCATTTGATTTAATTGCAACAAATGGTATTGTAAATAAAACAATATCAATGAATATGACTTGTATTGGTATGTATATTTTTAATATGATGATGATGATGATGATGATGATGATGATGATGATGATGATGATGATGATGATGATGATGATGATTTTGGTTTATAATATATTAATACAAAATTAAAACACAAGAACCATTAAAGGATCAAATGCAAATTTTAGATAAAACTGAAATACATTCATCTATATTTGGTTATTCAAGTTTTAAATTTAAAGTTGGTGGATTACAATATCCATTTGTAGATGCAAATTGGTTAGGTTTAAATTCATTCCCATATTTAATTGGTGATTCTTATATGATGTGTCGTCTTTCATCAACGTCAAGTTTATCAATTCCATCACAAATTGGAATAAATTTACAAATAGGTACTGAAGGTATAGTACCTATATTTAGTGATAATAATTATAAACCTGATAGTAAGTATACACACAAAAAACAAACCATAATGATACATCAATTCATTAGTATATTAATATACTAATTATATATTGGTATTAGATATTGAATATATTACAGATTTTACATTATATCCAAGTAGTAGTGTACAAAATATTGAATTAATGGGTAATCTTTATGCACCTGTTTATACATGGAAATCAAATACAACATATTATGCACCATCATATAGAGCTAGAATTGGTACTTATTTAAACACTGAATATATATTTAGACCAATTTCAACAGAAGGTTCAATTACAAAATATATTGGTTTCGTTGATTATAGAGGTTTTAATGATGTTTTAACACAATATGGATTTTATGCCCAAAATCAAACTGAAAATACATTGAGAGAACAATTTTCATTTCAAATCAAAGGTATGTAAATCATTTTCTTGGTTATACATTTTTGGTATTAATATATACTTATATATTATTTTTGTATTACAATGACTTAATATAGCTGAACCATTTGAATCACCGATTGTTGGGACATTATCTGTTACTGGTAAAATACTCAATATTGATTTTCAATCAAGTGATGCTTATTATTATTCACCTATTTTCATAATATATAGTGAATTTTCAGTTTCTAATTTCCCATTTGGTTATAAAATTGGTACAAATAAACTTGGTTATACATTTTCAGCAAATCAATTATTACCTACATTTAATGTATATCCACTTTGGTGTTATATTTATAAAAATCCTGTTAATTTCCAAGGTGGCATTGATAGTCAGATATCCTCACCAACTCAACCTGGTATGTATAAATGAATTTTAAATATTATCTATTGTATTTGAATACTAATAATGATAAACATAAACAATCATTAGATCCTCAATTAATACAATTTACTGTTGGTGCACATAATATTACTCATTTATATGATAATATGTTTGTTCTTAGTATTCAAATTTCATATTATTATCCAATTTATAAATTTAAAATTGGTAACCAAGTATTTGGATTGGAAACATTGGTATCAGGTAATGAATATAATGGTGTATTTGATTTAGTTTTAAACTCAATTTCAAAATGGGATTATTTAATTGTTAATGATATTTTTAGTCAACAAATACCATTAAATGAAAATGGGTTTTATTCATTTGATTATCCACCAATTGTAAAACCATATACAAGTATGTATTATAACTTTTCAATTTATTTAATTTTACTAAAATTAAAACAATTAATCATCAATTTTTACTAACATATATTTATATATGCTTTTATTTTAGATTTCAATTATAATGATATTAAAAATGTATCAATTCTTTATAAAACAATGAATGTTACAAATCAAGTTGCATATAATATATTATATTTTAATTATACAAATATTGATATAAATACTCCAATTTCATTCATTG